>CAJPDP010547435.1:0-10017 GCA_905336975.1 Bombina variegata variegata
GACCCTTTAAGTGTGCAATAGCATTACCTCTAAAAATGAATGTACATACCTTAATTTAAAAATACTTCATTGCTAAAAAAAATGCTGACCATCATCACAACCTTCAGTGAGTCATGATCTTTTTGCTGGTATTGTGTATATAAGTGTATTTATGTGTTTATATGTGTGTATATGTTGGAAAAATGTCTCTGATAGACTTGCTTGACACAAACCTTCAATTTGTAAAAAGAGCAATATCTGTTTCGTATATTCTCCTACAAATGTTCTTACTTCCCTGTCAAGTAATATAATCTCCCAATGTCTGGCTATAATTGCCCTGATATTGGTCCATTTATTATTGAAGGAAGTAATAAACCTCACATATGTGGCCATTGTTGTTTCTTTCTAATGGTAGTACGAGTCTACGAGTCCTTACTCTTGGGATTACATCACCTGTCCACCAGGAGGAGGCAAATACACCCTACCAGAGCTGTAAATATCCTTCCTACTTCCCCTTCCCTCCCAGTAGTTCTTTGCCTCGTCAAGGAGAGAGGTGCTTAACATAAGATTTTTATCATTTTGATGTTTTTGCCTCAGTGGAGGCAGCTTTTGTCAGAAAGGTTCTTCAGGTGGTGGTTCCTAGTAAATAGGTACCTGCCTTACCTTGTCCAACCCTGTTTTTTTTGTGCATTCCACAGCTTGGGTATTGGTTCCCAAGAGTAAGGACTCATGGACTTCATTACCATTAGAAAGAAAACAAAATGTATTATTTACCTGATAATTGTCTTTCTTTCTTGGTAGTGAGAGTCCACAAACCCACAACAAAAACCCACCACAAACCCACCCAATTTCTTTCTGGTGGCAGCAGTCCTAGTTTGCATCTACTATCTTTCTTACTTTCTTCTTTCCTCGGCTACAAGTACTATTGGGAGGGTAGGGGAAGTAGGAGGGATATTTACAGCTCTGGTAGGGAGTCTTTGCCTCCTCCTGGTGGAAAGGTGATGTAATCCCAAGATTAAGGACTCATGGACCCTCACTACCAAGAAAGAAAGTAATTTATCAGGTAAGAATACATTTTGTTTTTTGTGAATACAATATTTCTTCTCTAGCAGTGACCCTGTTTTGACATTTCTATTTGAGTAAACACATGTCCTAAATCTCTGGTGGTTTGCATGATATTTCAACTAATCAATTGATAAACGGTTACAACATTGCTATAAATACTGTCCTACAGGGCTTGCAGATCTGTGACATAGGATGATGGCTTTCTGGATCATGCAATGTGGTTGCTGTGGTTGTTTTTTTGTAAGATTCAGTCCCTAATCTATCTTAAATCCAAAAAGTTAAAACTATGCATATCCCAGATATACATGAATTTTAAATTCCAGTCATTGTTCTTTAAATGTAGCATGAACAATGTCATGTGTGAAGTATTGTCATTAGCTCTGTCATGCACAGGGGCGAGTGGGGCAGTTTAAATTAGAATTAATAATTAATTATTACTTTTTTACTTTTTTTTTTGTTTGTTTTTTTTGCTTTTTATATATTTCTGAACTAAGTGGAACCTGAAAATTTACTGCAGGAGTTCTATCTATATTATATTGTTTACCATAATGTTGCTGTTTCACAGATTATAAGACAGTTAGTAGTACGAGACAGTTGCATTTCATACAGTCATCTAGAGAATATGTATTGGCTAAATATTTTCTATATATATGTATATTGGGCTAGATTACGAGAGGAGCGCAATATTGTGCTTTCGCGTGCGTGATATTGCTGCTCCATTCAGTAATACCAGCGCACGTAAATATGTGCTGGTATTACAAGTGAGACGCAATGCAAATGCAAACGCACGCTCGCATTGCCTGGAAGCCTTGCGCTTATGAGACTGGGCTCCCATAGGCTACAATGGAAGCCTCGTTCTCATGCCGTCAGACACCGCAACCACCTAGCACAGCGCAGGGGGCAATTTGCGCAGTATTGGGCAGTACTAATTAAATATATATGAATATAAACATATATATGTATGTGTTTATATGTGTATATACACATATTACAGTTCAGAAAGAATTGCAGAGTCTGGGATATCCTTCAAATTTATAAATTAAATTAAGGCTTAAGTCTTGAAACTTTATACTGTTTGTAAAACTCATGGGAGGAGCCCACATAAACCAATGCTTATAGTAATAATAATCAGCATTAAATGAGTATTTAATAGAGTCATTGACCGAGCCTGTATGGAGGGGGCCGGGATTGAGCGTGATTACCTCTTACAGGACACTACTGAGGGTGGCTCTAAGGAGATCACCAATCAATTCAGAGGTGTTACTTTTGTCACAGGTCATAGCATCTAATATAGACAAGTGTGTGGGATAGCGAAGAAACATTTCAAACTTCTCGTTGCTGATGACAAACTAATGGATTGTGTTGATAAAGGCATTAGATGTTCTTTTAGACGAGGCAAGACTATTGGCAATATAATTTCTCCATCTGATTTCCCCCCCCTCCTGATGAACAAGAGTTCATGGTTAACCCATTTAGGTATGTTTAAATGTAGAAGAAATAAATGCAGAGCCTGTGATTTTGCTATATTTTCTAAGACATTCAAATCTGAAGTAACACAAGAATCTTTTGACATTAGACATTGTTTTAATTGTAACTCTACCTATTTACTTATGTCATCACTTGTATTTTGTGCAACCGGCAATATGTTGGACAAACAACACGTGATGTGCGGTCCAGAATTAGAGAGCATTTTTTAACTATCTCTATTGGAAAATCCACTACTCCACTTGTCCAGCATTTTGCCCTCTGTCATAATAAGAGTTTGGACTCCTTCAGGTGGCAGGCCATAAATAGAACTGTACTCCCTAAAAGAGGAGGTGACAAAAATAAGATTCTGAGCAAAAACGAAATGTATTGGATCTTTAGGCTTGATACCCGAGTTCCGTTTGGATTCAACTCCGAATATGATCTGATTAACCACTGGCAGAATTAGAACTGTACAAACATCTGCTGTATATACTCAACCTAGCTTGGTGTATGCTCATATGTGTAGAGATAGTATCTCTGTCAGCATTAATCATTGTGCTATAGCATTATCTGCATGATTTGTACCATAGTGGTGCAAGTTTCTGTTAGAGGGTACATTATGTCACTACTATTACTCCTATATTATTATTTATTTATTTTCTTCACTAGATATGTTACTAGTACCACTCCAGCACAATGGTTAGCAACAATGCCTATGATGCTGGGGACCTGAGTTTGATACCTTATAGGTATCCGATAATAATAATCTTCCAAAAATAATTTTTCATGAATATATATCTTTCTGATGTGTGTGTTTTTTCTATGACATATACCTTAATATATTGAGCGATTCTTATGTTGCATCAAATTTTATGGTACATTTAATATCACCTTTTTTACAGTGTGCTATTTAATATAGTCACTATTTGCCATTGAAAAAAACCCTTTATGAGATCACTATAGTATCATAAGTTAGAATATTACTGATTCTCCCTTTTCTAAATTTACCCTATACAGTTGCATTGTACATTAATAAACTGTCTAAATTACAGGTATGGATATAGAGAAGTAAAATGTTTTGTATAAGTAAGATTTGTATTTGATATTGATATAAACAATTACAATATAGTGTGGGGGTTGTTCCCTTGGGATTTAATTAGAAATTATCACTCGGCTGTGAACTTTTGTTTTTAACGAATGGCTGTTAATTTAGGATATAAGTAGTGTGTTCTTTACTCTTAAGGTTAGCTATGATTACGGCTTTTTAGCTGAAATGCGTAAGCTCTATCTCACAGCTGTTTTTGATTTACTGTTTTTATCATTGTTGGTGTGGATTATGGACTTTATATATCCTTGTTTGGACACAATAAATGCTAAGTTTTATGTAAACGGATATTGCTCTGCCTATTTGTTTATTATATACACATATTAACACATAAATATATATGTATATAAGGTAAAAAAAAAACACACAGTCCCCATTTACCTCTATGTAAAGGCACTTTCCTTGCTGCTTTCACCTCACTTTAACCCCTTATAACTGCTTTGTGGAGTTTTTTTTTTATTTATTTAAAGAACTGTACACTTTATTTGGGAGGCAATTTGGGCAACTTTTTATCATTAACTAGAGGTCTGACCTCTGGTTAATTGTGCTTAGCACAAAGTGAAACCGTGAGCTTGCGGGAGCATTAACCAGACACTTGTAATGGCTGGTTATTTTTTTTTTTTTTAAATAATTTTTATTGAAGTTGAGATAAAAATTAACAAACATGATTCGCCCTTGAGCCATTGTTACAACAAAATAAATAATACATTGTCTATGAGCTAAAATTGTCAACAAAACAAAATGCACATGTAGGAAGTGACTCACATATCAAATCTGAAAATGGTGATAGACAAGAGTTTAGGCGAGATAGAATAGAACTTCATTTTATATTATATTATTGACAAATGATCTCCACAGTGCAATAGAAAACACACTTTAAATGATCTGAATCAACGGTATCAACCTGTGGAGACTTAGCATATGTATCGACCACTCTTGGGCCGAGGTATATAAGAGGGGAGGGAAGATCAGCGGGCAAAAGCCGCTCAAGTATAAGGGGAAAGGTGGAGGGGCGGAGCTTTCCAACCGAGGCAGTGGAGCTTATAATGTAGTTGAGTATGTAATGGTCTCTTCAGCTATTAGATTACTACTGAAGACAATACTAAAGTTGCTAGGTTCCTATTCCGGATAAGTCAGCCAAACTGATTCTTGCCTACGTGGATTAGGAGTATATACTATAGTATGATGGGCATGTTAGGAAATTAGTATACTGCATAGTTAGCTAATCTATAGTCACAATAAATGTCAGATACAACCTCTATGGGTACAATTTTGTGTAACAGAATAATTGGCTATATTTAAATATTGTTGCAGATATGGGTATGGAGACCAGGGATGGACGCAGAGGAATTAATTTGCTGTATGTTTCTCCGGTTTCTAAAATGTAAAGCAAACTGTTAGGTGATGGAGAGAAGTAAGGTGTGTGGTTATTTAAAAAAAAAAAAAAAAAAAAGGGGCAACCCCAGATATTTAATATAATGGACAGTGAAGCTAATCAGTTGGTCTAGCTTGCGAAATGCTTGTCTATTAGGGACTAAAACTTTTATCCTCTGTGAAGGAGCTGGTCTAATAAGTATAGGCATAATCATTGTGGTACTATAGGGGAGTGTCTCAATATGTACAAGGTAGGATAAGTTATAAAGAATGCTGGGCATCAAACATGTAACAGTGCTAAGATAAGTTTGATCATATAGGAACAGATTATACATGCAATATATACCATAACCTGCAAAGAGGCATATTAGCTTATGAAATACCGGTAGTATTAGTACATTATTTGTACCAGTAGGACCATATTAACAGTATGTAGAATTTTTTTCCCTGAGTTAGATCTTAAATGGAATAGCTGCTTTAGGCGTAAATACATTTTGATTAGTCCTGAAGATTTACATTTAAGCTATTTGAATGCTAGAACTAAACATAGAGCTGAGCAGCTGTATTTGAGTGTGTCTTTTGATATTGGGTCCTAAGTTATAACCACCTTTTATGCACACGTTTCATCAAAGTGGCACAGATGACCAATTCTATCACAGTATTACAATTTATATGTACATAGGTAAATTGGTATCATAATACAAGTATGGTATACTTCTAGTGGGCTAGTACCAAGGAAGGTGTTGCTAAGTGAAATATCCAGATACTTTCCTTTGTCAAACAAGTCTGTAAAAGTCCATAGCATTAGCATAGAATAAGGCATTCTGTGGTATGATTCACCCTTATATAACAATGGGGCTATTGTAATCATAGCTAAATATAAAATGCAGACAAATGTACAAAAAACACGAACGTTAACAGTCTAGTAAATAATAAGCAATAGGATGGGGTTATTCTCTAGACCTATATTGATATATCAGGCTGAGAAACAACCGCAAGAAGACACCCCCATAACCAAAGACATGCTGAATAGAGTATTATAACCAAACAATTTAGCAAGTGGTCTGAGATGAGCATGATATTTTGCTTAAGCAGTGACTTCAAACATCACGATTTTCCACTCTACTCATGGAATGACATTATCTTGTTTTACATAGAGGGCCATTATATGCTGGTTAATAACAGTTGAACAATAAATTAATACTAGTGTATAGGTTACAAATAGAACATAAGTCATAAGTCTAAACATCATAGCTAGCCTAGAAAACATATGAAACATTTTAACCTAATATTAACAAGAAACCATATGGGGAAACCCTAAAGATCAAATTTAAGCGCTCAGGGCTTGTAAATAGCGTTTGATTTTAACTCTTCAGATATGATCTGTTGCGTCCCATTTACAAGAGAAGTTACTAAATCTATAACAAGTTCCCCAATATACAACCTCCAGGGTCCCATCACCATTTCCAGGTGTAAGGCAGACATAACTTGCTCACTTGAGGAGATTTTAGATGAAGTCCGTTGGTAGAATGCGACATCTGCAAAAGGGAGTTAGCTATGGGGGCCATTCCTTCCTCGTGTACAACACAGACCAGCAGTCCGGATTTCTCTCTCCCATGCTGCAGATATATATTGAACAGCCCCCAGGATCCCACAACCACAACCGCAACCAAGGGTAAATCTGCTGACCGTTTCTTAATCTATGGCAAGCATCTAGATGGGTTAAATAATAGCTAGATCTGGGGCTGGGTCCATTCACCTTTGCCAAGTGCCTCTCCGATATAGAGCGAGAGTTTAGGGTAAGAATATCTTCCTTCACCGAGTAAGCCATCTGACATCCCACTGTGACCTCTGCCTTGCCGCTGTAAGCAAGAGAGGTTTGCTTTTGATCTAAGTGGAGGAATTTCACTATGCGCTCAATCAACACACAGTGTGATCCAATACTTTGTGGTGAGTAGTCCCATTCCTCACATATGATCGCTGCCTCTGGAGAGCTATCAGGCAACTTAGTGGATGTCAGGAGGGCAGTGTAGGAAAACGCAGACTTGATGTCTCCGATAAGCTCCTCTGTTTGGCGATCCAGCCGTTCTGCTAGAGCTCGGAGTAGGGAACTTAGCTGGAGTTCCATCCTTGATCAAGTAATGTCAGAATCCTCGCAACGTATGTAGACTAGAGTATCTGTATAGATGTTGCGGCAGCACTTGTTCTCTGGAAGGCCTATGGGTCCACACGTTGGTTGGAAAATGGCTGCAGTAGAGGCATAGTCCCCATTCAAAGTATAGTTAGAGATAGCGTATATTTGTCGCCTCTGCGGGGGTATAGGAAGTCCAGTCAGTTCAGTGGGAGCCTCTGGAATTAGTTATACATCTTTGAGATATGTTTAAATGGCAGATTGGCCAAGAAATCTAGGTAAAATATTATCCTTTAACGGAGCAGTAGTAAAATGCGGCCATTCTGCTTCTAGGCTAGCTCCGCCCCCCATGGCTGGTTATTTAACGCACGCCTGTAAAGGGGCAAATTGGCCCCTTTACAGGGGCACGTTAAAATAGCCCTCCACTTGTAATCTAGCCCATTATATTTTATGATATATAGTTTACGTCTTTCGAATATAACACCCAGTGAAATAAAATGAGTTTGCAAATTAAACCCTCTGTTCTTTTAATTGGAAATAGGTCATTACTTTTAGTTTCCTCATTTAGTCTTTATATAAATACAAATATAATATGTTATGAAAATAATCTATTTTATGGGTTTGAGCATTTCTGACCTTAATTGTGAAAGCATCTGCATTACAAACACAACAGGCATGTCCTTGTGGGTTTAATTTACTGCTAATTAGATGTTCCTGTAAATTGCTTTTTTTTTTTTTTTTTGCTTCTTAATAAACTTTACAATAGATAAAAGCACTTTCTCAGTTAATGTGCCATAAACACAAATATTCAATTTACAGTACATATATTTTGCCTTCGATAACTTTCCGAAACAATGCTTCAAATGGGATAGAAATTTGGATCAAATAAATATTTCATATTAAATTATGTGTTTTTGGAAGAATATATCTTTATAATTGTTAAAAATAATTTGACTAAATTGTTAGTTTACTTTTGACTCAGCAAACGTATCCTGACAATTAAATTTTTAAATATGAAGAATTTTAGACAAAGCTGCACCGTCATCTTTATGTAATTCTGCATGGATATTGATCTCATTATGTTGAGATCTGGATAAATAAAGTGTTCATTGTACATTCTATATGATCCTCTGTGGAAGACAGAAAGATTAATCTTTGTGATAATTCTTCTGCTGCTGCAATTTCACAAGATACCTCTTATAATGAGCTTTACAGGGACAGTAAGCACTTTGGGATTTTTATTTAAAATGTTTAGTAATGCGTAATGAAAGAACTTTTCCCTGTTCCCTGTTGACTTACCAATGCCAACTTTGCTACATATATGTCCCTAATTGTCTTTAACTAGAACAATGTACTATATGCTAACATTATGATTATGGCTAGTCTTGTTGTCTGCGTAGAGCCCAGATTGGCTCTGCCAAATAAGGCAACTGGTGGGTGGAGTTTTGCTATTGATAAAACAATTGCCATAAAAAGGATGTTAATTTTTTTAAAAGCTTTTATATTTGGCTGATATGCTCTTCTACAGCAAATCAACAGAAATGTCTTGTAATTACAAGGTGTTTTTTACTGTCCCTTTAAAGGAATAGTCGAGTCATAATTGAACTTTCATGATTCAGATAGAACATGCAATTTTAAACAACTTTCTAACTTACTCATATTATAAATTTTTCTTCGTTATTTTGCTATCTTTTTTTGAAAAAGCAAGAATGTAATCATAGGAGCTGGTCCATTTTTGGTTCAGAACCTGGGTAGCACTTTCTGATTGGTGTCTAAATGTAGCCACCAATCAGCAAGCGCTACCCAGGTGCTAAACAAAAAATGGGAAGGCTACTAAGCATAAAATCAAATAAAGATACCAAGATTTGGACAGCCAATAGGATTTCAGTAGCTTTCATCCTATTGGCTGATTTGAAAATTTCAGCCAATAGGAATGCAAGGTACCCCAAATATAAAATGGGTACCTTGTATTTAATCCTCAGTGTGCGGCGACGATGGTACGAAGAGGATCATCTTTGCTGGATGGCTCCGCGGTCGCCAGTCCTGTTCCGCGGTCACCTCCGCTCCACGCCACCTTCGCCCTGGATGAAGATAGAAGAGGTCCACATGCTGGAAGAAGATGTCGCCGCCTGGAAGAAGACCTTTCGAACGTTGAGTACCTTGTTCGGGGTTAGACTTAGGTTTTTTTTATGTTTTGGGGTGACTTTTTTTTTAGATAAGGGATTTTTTTTATTTTCCTGGGCTGCAAAAGAGCTTAGTGCCCTTCAGTAGCTCTCATCCAATTGGCTGATTTTAATTGGATGAATCAAATCAGCCAATAGGAATGCAAGGGACGCCATATTTAATCGCATACCTTAAATTCACTATTCAGTGTACGGCGGCGATCGTATGAAGAGAATCTTCCACGTTCCATGGTTCCGCTGTTGCCGGTCTTCAGTTCCGCTGTCCTGGATAAATGATAGAAGAGGTCCCCGCTTGGAAGAAGATGTCGGCCGCTTGGAAGAAGACTTCACCGTCCTGCAACAGGACCTTCAGGAACGGTGAGTACCTATTTGGGAGTTAGACTTAGGCTTTTTTTTTATTTTTTTAGGTTAGGGTTTTAATGGGCATTCTTAAAAGAACGAAATGCCCTTTTAATGGCAATGCCCATACAAATGCCCCTTTAGGGGCAATGGTAGCTTAGGTAGCTTAGCTTTTTTAGTGTTAGTTTTTTTAATTTTGGGGGTTTGGTGGTGGGGGGATTTACCGTTAGGGGGGAGTTAATATATTTTTTATGTAAAAGAGCTGTTTAATTTAGGGCAATGCCCTACAAAAGGCCCTTTTAAGGGCTATTGGCAGTTTAGATTAGGGGGTGTTTTTATTTGGGGGGGCTTTATTATTTTCATAGGGGTATTAG
>CAJPDP010547472.1:0-14017 GCA_905336975.1 Bombina variegata variegata
GGGAGCGGCGGTATAGGGGGTACACAGTATAGTATAGTGTGGGTGTTTAGTGACAGGGTACCAAGAAAGCTGTAAAAAAGCCGAAGAGCAGCGAGATCGATGACTGTTAGTTAACAACAGTCCGCTGCTCATCGCACAGTACTTGGTGCGCAGCTTTTTGACAGCTTTCGTATTCAGGTCCGCGGCGGCGATGTTAGGCGATCTTAGGCGAGCGTATTGGGGCCGTCGAATGCAGGTAAGTAGACAGCTTGATAAATAGAGGCCATTTTATAAAATCAAATGTTAGAATGAACACCAGAGTTGGCGTGCATCATACATATAAATATACTGTGTGAAGATACCGAAGAATTACATTTACATAAACTTAGAAAACTCAACTTGATAAATGTATTTAAATTCATAACTACATTGATGGGGTCCAAGTACTGAAGCACCTACTTTATTAATTTTTTCCATTAGTTTCTAAAATTCTTTATCTAGATCATGTTAAATTATTTCTTATTTAGTCATTCAATGTAATCATGACTGACTGTTGGCATTGGATTGATATATTTTCTTTTGTCATACAGCACTCTGTAGTTTTGCATTATAGAATGTCATAGATTTTCTATCTACCGCACCTGCCTTTGGGATTTAAATATAATCCCAAAGACAGGAACCCATATATTTCCTTTGCATCTGCATATTCTGTTTGATTTTTTGATTATAACTTGTCACTTGCTCCCTGAACACTTATACAAGCAGCTGAAAAAGCCCCTTAAGCAAACGATTATTACTAATTATTCTTTCTTTTTTTGCCATAGAAATCATTTTCAGTAGCCAACTAGTGCAAATTACATACACATACAATTATCAATACTTGGAATAAAGCTAATGTGTGATGTAGCTCCCTACAGCACTATCTGTTCATTAAAACTGTATGTCAGCCAGCTTCTGATCTAAATGCCTGTTGGATACAGATAGCAATGAATCCATTTTAAACCGCCTTACTTTTGTAATGATATGAAGCAAGAAAATTCTTAGTTTTTTTTTATTTTTGGCTGTAAATGATGGATGTTGTTGAATGATGATAACAATTTTTTTTTTTACCTTGTGCTGAATTCAGAAAAAAAGTTCTGAGTGATCTATAAAAGACAGTTTCTAGCATATGACACAAATAAACAATGGCACTAAAATTGGCAATCCCCACTTATTATCTGATATTAATATATCTATGTAGCAACTGAATATTATGTTGCAATGTAGTAGTTCATATATCACTTGGTATGTGGGTTGGTGCTTTGCATTAGACTAAACATAAGCAAAAAATGTGGATAAAGGGAGGGATATCCACGGAAAGAATGCACTTAGCACTCTATGCCCAGACTTATGAATAAGCAGAATTCCGGTTGAAATAAAACATAACTTTTAATCAATATATTAAAAAATGTTTCTCAACAAAACTCACGCACATAAAATTAAAATTGAAACTCTGTGAGGCTACTCCTCAATAGTATAAGAAAAGGAGGTGATGTGTATTGTGAAATTGAGGCCTTATGTGAAAGGTAGTCTTCACACCACTTCAGTAACCATTATAAGAGCCTAACTCACTTGCTAGAAATAGAATATATGCTATTGGGATGTAATTCCCACTCAATAGAGTATGCTAGTCCACTAGTTCTGTCAATTCTCACTTGTGTGTCCCATTATCTTGGGTCATCTATAGGATATAATGTGCTTATTTCGTGGAATACTGGGGTAATAAAGTGAATTCCAACTCGTGTGTCACACTTTCTTTGGAAATCCACTAATTAGAAAATAAATATTGCTTTGAGCACAAATGTTCACTGTGTATTGTATACGTGATTAGGGCAAAATAAATCCCCTTATAGTAGGGTTGGCAAAATAATACCTACAGTTTATTGGTATATTGTGTAAGTGACCTTGAGTCACCTTATGTTACACTAGTCTTTCTAATAATCTATTACTGCGCAAGTACTGCATATCTATTGTTAAGTCAAGATATGCCTGTATTGGCTTGATACAATAATGTTTATCGGATAAGGGTATGGAATGCTTGTGCACATAAGGGTACTCTGGTATTGGCGTCAACTCCCACTCTTGTGTCACACTTTACTTGATAATTTATTGTTTGAACCAGATATCTTGTGCTGTGACTCGTGAAATACTTGGGTAATAACTTAAATTAAATTTCTATCACACACTGTCCTCAGGTATCCACTGTTGGAAAATATATTGTTTGGAGCACAAATAATTGGTAACTGTTCTATGCGTGCTTCCTAGTAATGTGGCTGTGCTATTAGTTGCTTAATACAAATACTATTTTGTGTCTAGACTACCGGAATGGTAATATTATGCCTTGAGTATGTTCCCTAGATAAATTAATAATCTTAGGTTTATGTATCTCCAAATGTAGTTCAGGCGAAACAAATCCGCTCGTGGTGGGGTTAACAAAATTAACCTGTACAGCTTGGAGCACAGTTACTATTACTGGTTATTAATTAACCTCCAAATGGTGTATCATATTACCAAGTAAGCAATTAAGATAATGTTGAACACTGGATTTATTTTATCTGATTCAGTGATGGATTTGTGTTGTATAATCTCTCAATATTTATCAGCCCCATATAAGTCTCATTTATTGCTGGTCTATTAATGCAATATAATGCCGGGGCTACAATGTTGCAACCTCTGTTTTGTAAATATACCTGTTAACATTAAATTCAAGCACCCCCAATTATAATAAACAGTAACTATTTTCAGTGTATATAAGAGATCTTCTTTCATATTTGCCAGTTAAACCATTTAGAAATCCTCTCCACTCAACATGTGTATATAGGCAAGATATGGGATCAACAAGGTATCTACTAATACGATAATAAAGATCTTTAAATTCAAGCACCCCCGATTATAATAATCAGTAACTATTTTCAGTAAGATATATACTCAGGAGGATTAATGTATATTACACTTAGATTACCCTTGCAATCTTCCCTTATGGCACCTTGTCTTTACCATAAACTTAGTCTGTTAAATTGGGCCGTGTTTTACCCATATGATTACTGCAGTACAATTGTCTACAGACAAATACAATCTTGAATCAGATTATAACCCTGATTTTGGTGTCCTGCTCGACTATTCTCGTCACTATATAGATCCTAAGGTGACTGGATCCTACAGAAAATATATAAGTTCTATGCAGTATTTAATTTACAGGAGGTGTATTAGATTACCAAATACATATACATGCATAACCCCAATCTATTGTCCATTTAACCAGACTTTGTGACAGCTAGGCGTTTGATCAAAATGTGCTGATCAAACGGCTACTCATAAAACTATAGTCGAGAGCTAAATTGCCATGCCCGTAGTAAGCATCACATAACAAATAATTCTATACTAGTGGATAAATTAATTAAGCACTAATTGTAGGCTTGAGGAGAGCCTCAACAGAGTTTAAGCTAAAAGATAGCATCCCTACTGCTGACGTGTTTTGCCCCTTCGGGCTTTGTCAAAGGCAGCAGGCCGCCTGTGTTCAAGGAATTTGAAGCTCTGGTAAACTGGAAGTTCTGCCTACTCCTGGTAATGATAGGACCATGTCTTGTCACTCATTCTGACGTCCTTTTTAAGGAGGTATATACCTATTGTTGGTTCACATATATATAGCTCAACTGAGATACAATTGCTGTTGTTCCCTGTATTATTATGGTACATATATTTGCAATACCATCTTGTGTTTAATTATTATGGCTTAATGGGTATTTTATTAATCCCATATCTACCATAAGATTGTGTATTTTTGGGAGAGGAATTTTAAGTTATTTAACTTGTAGGCATGAATATGGATCTCTAATATCAGTACTTGGCATATATAACAGTCATTAGCCTTATAGTTAAAATAATTGGTAGATACTTTGTTGATCCGATATCTTCCCTATATACATGTGTTGAAAGGAGAGGATTTCTAAATGGTTTCACTAGCAAATATGAAAGAAGATCTCTTATATACACTGAAAATAGTTACTGATTATTATAATCGGGGGTGCTTGAATTTAATGTTAACGGGTATATTTACAAAACGAAGGTTGCAACATTGTAGCCCAGGCATTATATTGCATTAATAGACCAGCAATATATTAGACTTATATGGGGGTGATAAATATTGAGAGATTATACAACACAAATCCATCACTGAATCAGATGAAGTACATCCAGTGTTCAACATTATCCTAATTGCTCACTTGGTAATATGATACACCATTTGGAGGTTAATTAATAACCAGTAATAGTAACTGTGCTCCAAGCACTACAGGTTAATTTTGTTAACCCCACCACGAGCGGATTTGTTTCGCCTGAACTACATTTGGAGATACATAAACTTAAGATTATTCATTTATCTAGGGAACATACTCAAGGCATAATATTACCATTCCGGTAGTCTAAACACAAAATAGTATTTGTATTAAGCAACTAATAGCGCAGCCACGTTACTAGGAAGCACGCATAGAATAGTTACCAATTATTTGTGCTCTAAGCAATATATTTTCCAACAGTGGATACCTGAGGACAGTGTGTGATAGAAATTGAATTTAAGTTATTACCCAAGTATTTCATGAGTCACAGCACAAGATATCTGGTTCAAACAATAAATTATCAAGTAAAGTGTGACACAAGAGTAGGAGTTGACGCCAATACCAGAGTACCCTTATGTGCACAAGCATTCCATACCCTTATCCGATAAACATTATTGTATCAAGCCAATACAGGCATATCTTGACTTAACAATAGGTATGCAGTACTTGCGCAGTAATAGATTATTAGAAAGACTAGTGTAACATAAGGTGACTCAAGGTCACTTACACAATATACCAATAAACTATAGGTGTTATTTTGCCAACCCTACTATTAGGGGATTTATTTTGCCCTAATCACGTTTACAATACACAGTAAACATTTGTGCTCAAAGCAATATATATTTTCTAATTAGTGGATTTCCAAAGAAAGTGTGACACATGAGTTGGAATTCACTTTATTACCCCAGTATTCCATGAAATAAGCACATTATATCCTATAGGTGACCCAAGATAATGGGACACATGAGTGAGAATTGACAAAACTAGTGGACTGGAATACTCTATTGAGTGGGAATTACATCCCAATAGCATATATTCTATTTCTAGCAAGTGAGTTAGGCTCTTATAATGGTTACTGAAGTCGTGTGAAGACTACCTTTCACATAAGGCCTCAATTTCACAATACACATCACCTCCTTTTCTTATACTATTGAGGAGTAGCCTCACAGAGTTTCAATTTTAATTTTATGTGTGTGAGTTTTGTTGAGAAACATTTTTTAATATATTGATTAAAAGTTATGTTTTATTTCAACCGGAATTCTGCTTATTCATAAGTCCGGGCAGTTTCTAGCATATATCTTACATTTTATTTAAATTAGTTTATAATTTACCCTTTAAAAAGGATAATATGTTTTGAGTAATGCAAATATGTTTATTTTAATGTTAAACATTTTTGAACACTTACCCCCTTTGCTGCACTTTAGCTCTGTGCTGTGTAAGACAGCATGAGAACCAGGCTCCCATTGGAGCCTATGGAAGAGCACTATCTTGAGCTTGTGTTCGCATTGCTGTCAACTTGTAATACCATCTCACATTAGCATGCAGTGGTATTACTCAGTGGAGAGCAAATATTGCTTTAAAAAAAGCGATATTTAGTGCTCCACCTTTAATCTGACCCTTAAACAGTTGCATTTTTTAATGAGCAAAAACTGCTCTCCTATACAAAAAAACTAAAGGACCAATGACCCATACATTTTATACTCTGCAACTGGTGTAATAAATCATAGGAAACACATAAAGGGGAAAATAATTTTACAGTATAGTGTCCCTTTTTGCTACAACATTATAGGTTGACACTATGACAACCTATTAACCTACCTGATGCAGACAAACTCCAACAATAGAAAAAAATAAAACATAACCAACAGAATAAAAATTGATTTTACTTTATGGTGCACACAGCTTCAAGAATCAAACTTTTAACAATCATTCATTATTCATTCATTAATATTTTGAATTTTAAAATCAATATCTAGACTTTTTTATTTTTTGTTCTTTTCCCAACATAAGGGTGTCCCCACCTTTGCAGATGTATCCTTTAATCACACAATGAAACGTGGACACATTCAGTGTTTTTTTTAGCATTTTACTTATATTTGGAACCTCCATACTTTGTTATCTAATTAGTTTCCTGATATATGCTGAATCTTAGACATTTTAAATGAATTAATAACCGTTACAATTTAGGAGTCGTGTGAGTAGCCCGGCCATAAAATATTCCTTTACTGGCACCGCATTTTGTTACCCTGAACTAAATGCTTTGCTACTGATCACAAACCAGTAAAATGCATTACAGGGATTGATATTCAATATTGTGACCTAAAATGACATTGATCCTAGGTGAAACATCCATAACATATTTTTCATTTATCATCAATAATTGTAACTGAGACCAAATAAAGTTCCACATGCACTACCTCTCTTTGTCTTGTATTAAATTGTTCCAGCTCATTAACAGCACAGTGCCATAATGGTGCTTCCCAAATGAGACAGAAATATCCATGTCTATCACTATTATTTTGAGTATATTCTCTAAAGAATGATGTAGCTTTTCAAACTTAAAGGGACATGAACAGCAAAATTAAACTTTCATATTTCAGACAGAGCATGCAATGTTAAGAGACTCTTCAATTGGCTTCTTTGATCAAATTTACTTTGTTCTGATGGTGGCTTTTGTTGAAAACCATACATAAGTAGAACCAGGAGCATTAATGCACTACTGGGAACTAGCTGAACACGCCAGGTGAGCCAATGACATGAGGTATTTATGCACAGCAACTAATTACCAGTTCAGCTTAAAAGCAGCAGTGCACTACTGGAATCTACCTAGTTATTACTTTCAATAAAGGATTCCAAGAGAAAAAAGTAAATTTGATAATAGCAGTAAATTGGAGAGCTTTCAAAATTGCATGTTCTATCGGAATCATGCAAGTTTAATTTTGACCTTACTGTCCCTTTAAATACAGCAAGCAATAGTGCAATAATAAAATGATCTAACATAATAGAGCATTTTATTTTTACACTTTTATCGCCCTTTAAGTTGTGGAGCAATACAGGAAAACCAAAATTTATGATTACCTGATAAATTAATTACTTTCATGATGGTGAGAATGTCTGAAAGATTTTGTGTCTTCCACACTCAAGATTGTTAGTGATTAATAGTGTCTATAGAGACCACATTAAGAAAAAAGGAATAATGTGTACATAGTACATACAGCCTTATCTTGATAAAAAATAAGGAAAGAAGAATTACAGGACAAAGCTGAAAGCTCAAAACACTTCTAGCTGGAGAAGGGAAAGCGAACCTTCCATGATGAAAGTTGAAGGTCCAATCCTATTCAAGGTTCAAATAGGCCTGCTGGATGAACCCTCAGAACCAGATTAAGAATCTAAGAGGAGTAACAGGATAAAACACCACCTACATTTTTATTAAAGCATGAGCATAAGTCTGAATATAAGGAATTTTGGCAATTTTCTTATAATAGAGAACACCATTCTGACCATTAAGAGAACTAGCTGATAAGCCCTTCTCTAAGTCATCCTGAAGAACTTTACTCATTTTAAAATTAATTCCAAATGTCTCTTGTTGGTACACCAAGCCAAAATAGTTTTCCACAACGTATGATAAATATTCCTGGTGAGAGTCGTTCCTCCTTGAATTATTAATAACTTTATCAGGACAAACGTATGTTAGATAAGCCATCAAAGTCAGAGTTCTGGGATCCCGATGAAAGAATGGACATTGGACATTGCGAAAGAAGGTCTGAGAGTAAGCCACTAAGGTGGGCAAGATACCATTTGAATCAGGTCTGCATACCAAATCTTCCAAGGCCAAGCCAGAGTAGGGATTTACGGCCTTAAGACCGAGTGCTGAATTAAACATTTATGCAAAAGACACACAGTACAGTACTTATAGTGGGACTACATATAAGTGTGAATATCACTACCACCTGTTTAATATCAGAAGCAGTCCCACCACTAAATAATAAAAACACACATTTAAAATAGGGGCCGAGGTACCAAAAGGAGTCTTCCACGACACACTACACTCGGGAGTAGCTTCTTACATTTGTCAAGCAGTGTTCCTATGCGCTCAAAGGCGTCCTCCTGTCTGCACACTGCTATTATTTAACCCAGTCAGCCCCCGGGGCCATTAGTAGACCACGCTGATGTGAATGTGTGCCTGATTGCAGTGTTGTGAATGACGATACTTTGTATGCAAAGGAGCAGATGATACATTCAACTTGAATCAAGCGAACTGTGCTGATTCGTTTAGAGCAATAATATTAGTTTATTGATTGTTTGCTGTGAATCTCTTTGAAAGCACACTCACGCACATTTGGTATTCAATCTAGCACTAGGGAATTAGTAAGAAATCGGCTGACTGGGTAAAATCCCAGCAGTGTGCAGGCAAGAGGACGCCTTTGAGTGCATAGGAACACTGCTTGACAAATGTGAGATACTACTCCCTAATGTGGTGTGTGTCATGTAAGACTCCTTTGGTACTTTTGGTATTATAAATGTGTGTTTTTATTATTTAGTGGTGGGACTGCTTCTGATATTAAACAGGTGATAGTCCCACTATAAATACTGTACTGTGTGTCTTTTGCATATGTTTAATAAAGTGTTATTTTTTACTCCATTATAAGGCCAAGCAAGAGCAATCAGAATCACTAAAGCTCATTCTTGTGTGATTCTGGCTATCAGCCAGGATAACAACACAAATGGAGGAAAGGAAACCACTAGGTCATCTGTTAGATCCACCTGAGGATCCTGAGGCCTGGCACAAAAGTGAGGCAGGTTGATGCACCAACCGTGACTGCAAAGAAGTTAAAGAACAGCATCTGTGTGTATCACATCAAGCTAAAGCTAGAGTAGTATTGAGATGCACTGAGCTGTCACTACACTCTATAAGGCCCCTAGAGCCTTTGTAAATACCATTGGGGCCATATGAAGACTAAATGGCAGAACTACAATCTGGTAATACATATGTAGGAAGACAAATCTCAGATACTGCACATGATCCCTGTTAATGGGAATATACAAATAAGCCTCTTTTAGGTCAGTAGTAGTCATAAACTGACCCTCCTGCACTAGTGGAAGAATATGGCAAAAACTCTCTATCTTAAAAGTGTGAACTTTCAGAAATTTGTTTAAGGTTTGAGATCCAGGAAAGGACGAAAGTTACCCTCTTTCTTTGGTACTAAGAAGAGGTTTGAACAGAAATCATGATTCACTTTTGTGGCAGATACTGTATCAATAACTCATATTGAATCAAAATCTGTCACACAAACCAGGAAGGCTTTGGCCTTTAATGGATCTCGAAAAATTTAAGACAGTAGGAATCTTTCTCATGAAGGTCTGGATCAAGAGCTTATTCGGTATCCCTGTGAAATGATAACCAACACCCAAGGGTCTGCAAAAGACCTCTCCCAAGTCTCCTGAAACACATTCTACCTGCCCCCTACCAGAACTTTTTGAAATGGTGGTGGCCACACGCAAGCAGACTTGGAGGTTGTTTGGGACTTTTTAACTTGTTTGGTCTCCCAGGAAGACTTGGATGATCGTGATCATTGATTAGAGGGAAAAATAAGTTTTTTTGGGAACCCACATTTACCATTAAATTTTGTGACTGTGGCAATAATGGCATTTAGTCGAGGGCCAAATTGTCTGCAGACCAGGACTTAAGCCATAAGGGTTGTCTTGCCAAAATAGCCATAGCAGTGCTCTTCACAATAATGCGGATCATCTCCACTGCTGCATTATAAATTAATTTAAAAAAAACCTGGATCTCTTACAAGGATGCTTCACCAGATATAAGCTCTGAAAGGTTGTCACACAAAACAGAAGTTGTAGCAGCCATGCAAACTACACTGTGTAACACCTCAAGCACGTCTTTAAGCTGCATTGGGGATAGAACTTGAAGCAAACTTTTGAAGTCCATCTGTGGTAATCATGTTTAATTGGCTCCTATTGTTGCTCACCTGAATTTCCAGATAGAGTGTGTTACTGATCAAGCACCCTTTAAAAACCTGCATTTCCTTTCATTTGTTTCTTGGCTATGTTTATGTGAAGAACCTAGTAACGTTTGTTCCTGTTTGTGCTGCCTGTCTTGAACATTTACTGATTATAGTACTTTGTCTTTTGCCTTAACCCTTGTTTATATGCCTGGTACTGACTGATTGATTCCCTGGTAAATAAACTTTTACTCATAGGATATGATTACCCTTTTGAATTATCCTTAGGGCCCTCTGCTGTTGTACTGTCTGATCTCCTGGCTACTGACCCTGGCTTGCTTCTGACATGTATGCTGCTGCCTTTTCATCTCTTCACATTTGAATTAATTTGCAGTAAAAGGTAAAATCTTTATTTACCATTACATAATAACCAAGCCCTGAAGATGGATTTGGTAGAGATGGCTATTACATCATTTGCCCAACTAATTGAAGCACTTCCCATTCTATGCTAGAATTGCAAACATCCCAGTTAAACTTATTACAAAGAACAGAGGCTATGCAATCAAAGAATCTAGTAAATACTACTACTGCAGTCAAAGCTCCTTATGGTTCTGCAAATACTAGATATGCGTTGCAGTCAGGGCCACCACAGAATGAGCATCATATGGCTCTGGAACCTAATCTTTCTTTGCCTGAAATATTTAGTGGTGATAGGTAGCAATTTCAATAATTTAATACTGCATGCCAGATATTTTCTGTTAGACCTAATATGTATTCTACTGACTTTGTAAGAGTTGAACCACAATCCTAGGTACACAATCTAGTCCAGAGTGATAATGAGATTCTTAACACTTCAGAATGCTTTGTGTACTATGAGTGTATGATATGATAATCCATTCTGTTCAACCACAACACAGACACCACTACATGCCCTCAAACAGGGGAAAATAAAAGTGGAGGATTATGTTTCAACACATTTCCTGTTATATGAACTGTAATGCTTCAGCCCATTTGAATAAATTCCATATAGGGTTATCTGAGGCATTAAAATTTGGGGGGGGCGGGGCTAACTAGCAGCATGAGCGGACGTGTTTGTCTGTAGCTCTGCTACCAATATACCTTTTAAAAGCATTTTTAAACTGTCCACTTTTCTATTGCGAAGGTTTATCCTACACCTACAGTGCCCAGGAGGAAGACTAAAGTATATTATCCCAGCGACTCTGATTTCACCCAGATACCGGTCGCCTTACTTGAAAAAATACCTCGAACACCCTGCTGCTGAGGCCCGAAATCAACAAGCCACTCCGCTCTGCAGCGACATCGGAGCTCCAGCTGATAGCTCCAGGGAGTGGAGGTATTAGAGAACACTGCTATGCCGGCTTACCCGACTGTGAATACACCGGAATGTCCCAGAGTCTAACACAGCGGGAGGTACACTGTGCGGCATATATCTTAGAGGCCATCACGGACATCACTACTGGCCGCCCCTACCCCAGCTGACTTAACCACCTGCGCTCTGATTGCCTACTACGCAGGGAGTCTCTTTGGTCCTCAATGAGGGATCAGGATTCTTTTGATACCTACGGGAGAGGTCTCTGCACATTTGGCACGAACCGCCATCTTTCCAGTCTGAAGTAAGTGTGCAACGTATCTGACTCACACCCGCACCAAGCACTTCCTGCCCCACACTCCTCTGTGCCCCTGGGACTTACAGTGGTAAGGGAGATATGAGACTGCCTGGGCTCTACGAAGAACTTTTTGTTAACATATTTCCTGCTACAAAGATCCCACATTTTATAAACAAAGAAGGTTTACTTAATACCTAACCCCTGCCTATTTCTATAGGGGTCTACGGCTCCTATGAGACTTGTATATGAGAGTGCTCTGCTTACTAATAACTGCATTACACAGGAAATTTAACTGCTGTCTAATGCCTGCATTTGGGGAGGTTGAAGACACTGGGGCCTTGTGAATAATTAACTCCTCCACCAGATCCGGCTGGTCAGTGTCCTAGGACCACTACCAATTCTACTTATAGTGAAGAAGGTGGAAATCTTTCTGCTAATCTCCACAATATACTCCAGACATATGGACTTTGCTACCTAACTCTCTCCTCCCTTTCCTGCCGGCACACTTGCCTGCGGGTCATACCCCCATTCTTTTTCCCACATCGTTCTGAGGGAGCACTTCCCCAGGAGAGGAGGCCTGACTAATTTTTATTAGGCAGCTGGCCATATTACTACCCTCTCCCTTATTTGGCATATAGTGAAAATCTGTTTATGTTGGAGTAGGTATCATAAACATAGACTGCCGGGTACACTCTCCCCCATCAATCTAGTCTACAATCTCTTTGGAATCTGTAACCAACAGACAACCTTTCCACCGTGTTGTCACAACTATATATTATTACGAATGGCGCACTCCCAAAAGAAAAAACAGAAACAGACAGGCAACACTAAAAGGACCCTTGCAGATCATTTCAGCAGTAAAATCCTTCCAGGCCAGGAGGATTCTGATGAAGATTCCAGGGAATCGATATCTTCTTTCAAGGGTGCCTATAAGACAGATTATCACTCTGCAGATAGGTCCACATTCTCTAACTCCTCCATTATGGAGTCCATTAAAGCTCTATCTGAAAAAATGGACATTCACTATGCTTCTTTAAAGCAAGACCTTAAAACTTCTGTTACAGAACTTAAAAGGGACATATCCTCTCTAGGCGAACGCACAGAGAGACTTGAAAGAAAGCACGGGGACCTTGCGATCGACCATGCAAACCTACTATCCTATACTCAATCTTTAGCCGAGATGATAACGGACTTAGAATCTAAACTGGCTGACTTTGAAGACAGGTCACGCCATAACAATATCAGAATTAGAGGTATACCGGAGGAGGTGAGCACCGCTGATCTTTATAATTTTTTGCTAGGTCTGTTCAAGGAACTTTTGGGATCCCTGCAAGATCATGATCTGCTTATTGACAGGGCTCATAGAGCTCTTCATCCTAGGAATACCAACTCAGACACCCCGAGGGATTTCATAGTCCGCTTGCATTATTACATCTTCAAAGAGAAATCGCTAAGAGCGTCCTATCTAAGTAAAACTCTAAAGGATCCCTATCAAGCAATACAGATCTACCCTGATCTTTCCCCACACACACTTGCAAGAAGGCGTTCATTCCAGCAGTTCACGCAATGTCTCCAAAGACACGGTATCAAGTATCGCTGGGGATTCCCAGTGAAGATTTTCTTTCAGCATGATGATCACTCCTATATCATTTACCCACCAGAACAAGGGTTAAAACTACTTGAATCTAAGGGCATGTCACCTTCTACTGAACAAAACACTAAACCTACGGGCAGTACCAAACAACTCAATTCTGCTGCTCCTCAGTGGCAACCTTTACCTGAAAGGTTCAATCAAAACCCAGGAGGAAAGATAGGCCAGAGCCTAGAGATGATCCCTGAACATTTTTCCCCAGATCAACCAGACACGTGAAACGCTGTTGATCCCATACAGATCAATACTATAAGAATTACCATCTACTTTTCGTCTATGGCATGGCAGAACTGTTATAGCACTACTAATTCCTCAACCATCTCTACACCAAACAAGTGTACATACTGTTGTCTTAGCTGATGATATTTGTTATCATTTAGTTATTGTTGTGTCTCCTCATATTTATATTCTACATTTATTGTTTCTTTAAGATAAGGGATGTACACATACAGGCTTATGTCGTGTTCCCTCACTCTCTTCTTTTTTAAGTATTATGCTTGTTAACTTGGTCCCTTAAGAACTGTACTATCTGTTCAGCTCCTGGTCCAAGAGAGGCCCTTTATACTCTGGGAGGTATAGTGAGTAGTGATGTCGCGAACTGAAAATTTTCCATTCGCGAACGGCGAACGCCCGCAACTGTTTGCGAAC
>CAJPDP010547487.1:0-13252 GCA_905336975.1 Bombina variegata variegata
AAAAAAAAAAAAAAAAAGGAAATTGGGAGGTTTCACCACATTTTTGGAGGGTGCAAGGGAAGTAATTTTTTTTCTCAATAGTGTTTTTTGGAGATGGTTTACAATTAATGCATAGATCACTGCAAGAAATGTTCAGGAAAGATTAAAGGCACATTGTACCGTAAATTCTTCTCCCCTTTTATGTGTTCTTATAATCCATAATTTTTACTTTTTGTTATTTGAAATATTTACTTTAGTATGTTGACTCCACCACCTATACAGAAAATATGATTGTTTGTACACTATGTATAAAAGCTATGTAAACATGAGTGCAAGTTAACCTCCCAGTGGGAAGTGTTAAAGAAATATTTTTGTTTCTGAAATAGCTGTTTTTTTCTTATTAACCACACCCAGCGTTAATTAGCACTTTAATACCTATTCGACTCTACAAAAATATAACATGACTAGGTCGGCTCTTTCTGCAGAGTCAGTCCTTTTTTATGGGCATATCCATAATAGCTTTCTCTGGCAAAAAAAAGCTATTAATAAAAAAATAAAAAAACATGAAGGAACAACCTTCCACATTTAATAATCTGCAGTAAGTCTAAGAAATCATTTTGAATATATTAAAAAGAGAAACACATTTTACAGTTTGATGTATTGGTGAGGCACTTAAAAACCCTCTACCAAACAGTGTAATAGAGCTAAGGATGGAATGAACTTCCAGTAACATTTGAGGAGGTGAAAGTAACATTGAACAACATTTTCATATCCACTATATGCAATACTCTCAAAATAGTTATTAAATAACTGCAGACACACACAGGGAATTAAAATTTTAATTGATGTCAAAATGGTACCTACATTTCATTCAAACAAATGAAAGAGCAGGCATCTTACACATCACAGACATCAACACTGGATAATCTGTTTGGTGTTTCACATAATTCCTCCCTTCACAATCAGTTGCTGATCAGCTGTTGACATTCTCCATTCAATGTATATTACAAATCATAAAAAACATGTAAAAATATATGAGGGTGGGTTCTTAAAATAAACCCAAGAGCTCTCAAAAACCACAAGCATTAGCAGCTGATAACTGATGCAGGCAGGTTGTGTAGAACTCAGATAATACAGGTCTGCAAAGGTTGCACATGGCTAAACTTCACTGGCAAATCATATATATGTATCTGTATTCAATTTACAACACACTGAGTTAGATCACAAGCTAATCGGGATAATATGTCATATCCCAATTTCATATTACAGTATTTTCAACATGCCAAATAGTTAAGACATGTAAGTGATCTTTTTCTGCTAGCAATTTGGCAACCTGATTTGCTTAAATTATTCAAGTACATGCTTTGCTTCTATAGACTCCTTGCGATTTCTAGGACAAGAGCACAAGCACACTAACCTGTATATATTTTAGACCCAGTATTTTATTCCTTTGCAGTCACTAACAAAGCCACTGTCAGAATCCTATTATGTAGAGCAGCATTTTCATTTTATCTCCAGCACAGCAAGGTAACAACCATCTGCTCTCTCTAACACGCTCAGTACTAAGCATTAACTTTGGCTTATGCATTTGTAACAGTAACCAGTAACAGTCACTAACCACATATGTCTCTGCAGATCAAGCATTTCTCTGCTGTGTATAGTGAGCAGGTAATCTGCTCCAAATAAATATCTTCACCTCCGAAGCCACTGGCTTCTCTACAATAAATACAAAATATTGCATTTTTCTTCGGCCTGTTCATGGGAGTGGGTTTGGAATGTAAAGTCATAAATATGATGGAGCGGATGTTAAACGGCAAGTGCCTGGAGCTCCGTAGATTTCAGCATTTTCTTAGCAGCAATGATCGTGTTCTTCATCAACATAGCGACTGTCATGGGACCAACTCCCCCGGGAACTGGAGTGATGTAACTTGCTTTCTTTCTTACACCTGTGGAAAGGGACAAAATGTGTAGCCTACATAAATATAGCTGTCTCAATATTACACTTGTTTAGCATAATAAAAAGGTCAGGCTGAGTAGAACTGGTATTCTAGTTACAAGAAAAATCAGATACAAAAAATAAAAATCAGTTTAAAAAAAAGAGGTAAAGGAAAAGAAAAAAAAGTTGGTATTTAAAAAGGACATTTATAGTACAGAAGTTAAGATTCAGTGGAAGAGGCAGAGGAGACATTCACAAGCAAGATAAGAACTCTAACCTCAGTCAATTTGCCCCCCTACAACCAGCCTAGTGCAGATATGGCCATAATTCAGGGCCCATATGATGCTTAGTTGAAAGCATTAGAGGCAGAAGCGCCTTCTGTAGTTTCACAGGAAATATATTAAGAATCAAGGCAAGGATGTTCCTTTACCCCCCTTCCCCTAACTAAATTTATGTAGATTAGGATGCCCCCTTTAAGCATGTATTAAAGGGAACTTGTACGGAAATATTATACGTAGGAAATAGCAGTTAAATTATACAATAGTCTATATGAAAAAATGATAAAGCAGAGATTTTGTTTACGTTCAACTTTAAATAAGCAGAAAATGCCTGTGTCTGCAAAACTGATTTGAAAAACTCCCACAGACAAAAAAACAAACAAAAAAAGTTTATTCAGCCTAGGATATTTTTTTTTTTTTTTATACTGTACATGTACGTAACTGAATATATTGTTACTATTTAATGTCCAAAAACACTGCTAAAAATGCTTGTGTTTTATGTGCTGTTTAGATTTGAACAACAAATAAAAATCTGAATCTATTTTTGAAAACAAAAAGAAATGGTGTAAAGTTCACTTTAGAACACTTATTCTTTTGGCCAAAGTAGTTTGTATTGTTTTACAAAATGTTATTTACCTTCAAAATCCACATCTCCTACAAGTTTGGGTTTGCCAGTGACTGGATCCTGCACTCTGTTTATTCCAACATCAATAACAGCTGCTCCTTCCTTTATCATATCAGCTGTAATGAGGTTGGGAATACCTAGGGGGAGATAAAGAAAAAAAATGACATTAAGCATACTACACAAACCCTACACATGAAAGCATGACAACTACACAAAAGATAGCAATGTGGGGTTTGTATAGTGTGTCTATTCTTTCACATGGAATCTGTGTGCCTCAATTCATATGTCAAAGGTATCTTAAAGGAAAATTAAAGCATCTGTGGTGTTTCATTCAAGAGATCCACTAGTATGTTTAAATGTTTAGCCAGTTAGTGGTTGCATCATTGAAAGAGCTTATTTGTGTTCCCTATGTCAGCCAAAAACTGGAGTAGAAAAGCAATTTTCTGAGAAAAATGACAAGAAAATTGTAAAATAAAATGATGCTTTTTGTACGCTTAAACATTTCACAGCTTTAGATTTGGAGTTTAAGTTTAATTAGTAACTTAAGAGGACATTAAAAACATCTTGTGCTTTACTTCCGGTGGGCGGGATTAGAGAGCGGCAGCAGGGGAGAAGAGCTCCGCTCTTAAACTCCCATATACCATCAACTGCCGCTCCAAATTTGCCCAACAACGTATCCCTAGGCTCTGAAAGGATCTGGGACTTCAGGAACCACCCGTTGGTGTAGTTGGAGGCGGATTTCAGCACCTCTGTCACTGGGAGCGATAAAGTAACTGCCGCGACTGGGCCGCAACCAGCCCTGCAGTCTAAACAAGAAAAAAGTACAACATGCACAGCAGCAGAAAAACCATACAGGAGACTGGCCAAACAAGAGACAAGGGGAGGACAAGAGCCCTATGGAACAGATTGATATCACTGAGGTATTGGGGAAGTGGATTACTCCACATGGGTAACGGATCAGTGGAAGACAAGGTGAGCACAGCTCTGTATATGAGGCCTTACACTCCACGTGTAAAATCAGAACCTAACCACAGCACAAGTTAAAAGGCAAAATCGTCCTTCCCCTACCTAGTGCCCTCTATAAGGCATGTGAACACAGCGGCCTCACCACACACCGCCCCAGTACTATGTGAGGCATGTGCAGGACTCTGACCCCAGCATAGAAGCAAGACACATGTAGATAGTATGCAGCTGACAATACTACCCGCATGGCTACTCCCATAAACATATACGTCTGATATACACCATCTTGAATGCCCTGTGAGGAATAAGAAACTCAAAGTGCTATACTCATAGTGAAAACGTTTCGACAGTCATCTTGAATCTCCCATCTTTCCCTGTATGCGTAAATATTACAACACATACAATAAACAGACTGATAGAATGTCACACAGGCAGAAACAGAATGAAAGGAAATCTAAACAGCCAGATGCATCAGGAGCAGAGAGAGCCCAATCAGAATATGAAGGCCTTGATATTCCAGACACATCCTATAGTGTCACAGCTCTCTGCCCTTTTTCTGCCAAAGATTGAAAAGCTCCAGACTGGCATAGATTCTATGAACTCCGAGTTCAAGGAGTTCAATACAAGACTAACCCAAGCGGAACGAAGACTGTCCGATGTAGAAGACAGACAACAAGAAAGCAGGATTAGTGTGACCAACTTGCAGAAACAAAATAAAATCCACATGGACAAAGTTGATGACCTTGAAAATCGGTCACGCTGAAACAACCTGAGGATTGTAGGACTGCCTGAATCTGTACCAAACACAGCACTGCTAAACTTTGTTGAAAACATTCTTCCTAAACTTCTAAGAATACAAGAAGATACTCCTTTTGAAGCGGAGAGAGCGCAGAGTGGGGATTCCAGGAAGACAAACCAACTTAAACGGGCCGCCAAGGCAGGTAATGGTTAAATACCTGAACTTTAAAGAAAAAATACAGATACTCAGGGCATACAGACAGACCACATCCTTGAAAAAGGTAGATGCGTGTACCCTCATATTCTAAGACTACTCCGCAGAGATTACAAGATGGCGAAATGAATTCTCTCCCTACTGTAAAAGACTGTTGGAGAAGGGCCGCTCTGTGACTTTGCTCTTTCCGGCAAAATTGAAACTTCAAACCTCGAGGACCGAAGTTTTTCGAATCACCTAAACATTTGCAACTATATCTTGATAAAGAAGAAACAGAAAATGGAAAAGCATCCTCTGCAACAGAGAACACAACCTGATCAGGGGAATGCAATCTTGTCCTCACACCAAAACACTAGATTTGGGAAACGTCTGTTTCCTAGAGGAACTGTAGATCTTTACCATGTTCCAAGCAGCCTAGTATCCCTCTGGCTCCTATGGAAGGGGACTTGTAAAGTGTAATGAAACACCTTGATGGCTGTTTCAACGTTTGTTTATTTGTTTATGTTTTTGTTTCTATTCTGCCTTTGTGTACCCGACAAAATGTCTGGTTTACTGACATAATTTATTTCCTAGTAAATGCCTTGTCTGCCACTGACTCCTGGAACATCTCATCTTTCCAACATGTGAAAGTAATCTGTCTGAAAGACTCAAACTCTACTAAAATGTAAGTTTCACTATATCTCATAACACACACTGGGATAAACATAAATGTAGACACTCCATCCACAACATCTCCCCATGACAGAACGTACAATTAAGATACTAGCATGGAATGTGGGAGGAATCACATCCCCAATAAAAAGAAAGTCCATATTGAGTTACCTGAAATCACAGAAATTTGATATAGCGATACTTGGAGACACACAAACACTTGCGAACACCAAAAGTTAAAAGAAATGTGGGTTGCAGAAGTCCTCCATACCTCCTATGAGACACGTAGAGCAAGAGCGGTAGCCATACTGTTTCGCAAAAATTTAAATTACACAGTATCCAAATCAGAATGTGATCCAGAGGGACGGTTTATTATTGCCCACGTAACTGAGACCCTACCAGTGGTACTAGTGGGAATCTATGCTCCTAATGATAAGAAAATCAGAATTCTGGCATCAGCTGCAACAAAAATTGCTAGATACCCAGGTAGACGCTATTATCTTGGGAGGTGACTTAAATATAGCTCCGAAAGTACCCACAGACAGATTTAAGGACACACAATCGACCTTGGAAAAGATCCCAATACCTAAATATTACAGAAGAGATTCTAGAATCCTAGGTAAATTCACCAATACACTACACCTTAAAGATATTTGGAGGGAACGCAATCCAGACTACAGAGACTTCATTTGTCTTACCACATCCAAAGACACCCTATCACGCATTGACCTCTTCCTGGTTGCAGGGAAACTAAGCATTAAAACAGAAGTAAAGTCCAGCACTCAGATGGATTATTCAAGTCACAGTGACCAACTTCCAAGGTAACAAAAACAATTAAAAAAACAGCAAGGAGTGACAGCATAATACTTTTATTATAAAGACAAGCAGGGTAATAAAAGCGACGTTTCGGGACCACTGTCCCTTTCTAAAGCTGATTTTTTGCAGGGAAACTAAGCTCCAGAATCCAAGACACTAAAATCCATCCCATCACTATATGATCATGCCCCCATTTCGCTTCAAATCTGAGATGGAGATTCCCTAATTTTCTATATAAGGATGTTAATCTGCATAAATATCTAACACTACATTGGCAGATCTTTCAAACGGTCAACTCACAACACAGAAATGACCCGCTCCTCTTTTGGGAGATGGCCAAGGCAGTTCTCCGAAGGGGTGATCACCTCTTACGCGGCAGGGATCACAAAAAAAAAAACAAATGTAGGGAAGACCTTCTACTGAAACAGATGAAGAACGCATACAATAGATACTTAAGATACCCAACTACTTTTACCAGGAATAAATACAAGGAGACAAAACTTAAGAGACGCTTTTTTAAACCAAAAAGCTATATACACTTACACATTCCCAAGCCAGATTTTACAGATTTAGAAATAGGACTGGTAACTACCTGGCGAAAATTACTAAACTCACACGTAAACAAACCACAATTCTAGCAGTCAAAGATAACAATAATACAGTGACTAATGTAAAAGACATTCAGACAACATTTATTAACTATTATAGGGAACTATATAGTGATTGCCCCATTGATAGGACAGAAAAACAGAATTTTTGGGAGGATTTGCTCATGCCCCAATTGACGGAAGAACAAAGGAATAACTTAAATGCTCCAATAACACTCCAAGAAGTAGTACAAGTAATTAAAAAGCTTTCAACAAAGAAAACACCAGGACCGGATGGTATGCCGGGGGAGCTATATAAAATAATGCAGGCAGAAATTGGAGACACTTTAGTCAACCTATTTAACCACATAATGCAGAAAGAGGGCCCAGTTTCCCAGAGGTTTGTAGAAGCCACTATAACTATAATACCAAAACCAGGTAGGGACCCTTTACTTCCCAGTTCCTATAGACCAATTTCCCTACTCAATACAGATTACAAGATACTCACTAAATTACTAGCAAATAGATTAGCCCTTATACTTCCTTCCCTGATACACCCTGACCAAACAGGCTTTGTAAAGCATAGATCTTCAGTTTGTAATGTACGGAAAGTACAATTAATCATCTCTTACTATGAAAAGATGAGAAAAGAGGGCAGAATAAAAGAACTACCGGAAGCATGCCTCCTGCTTGACGCAGAAAAGGCTTTTGATAACGTCTTATGGGATCATCTTTATACAGTACTAGCAAAATATGGGTTTCAGGGACAATTTATGTCAGCCATTAGAACGATTTACGCAAACCCTACAGCGTCCATACTTGTTAACGGCGACACTACCTCTCCCTTCTTGCTTAAACGGGGTACCAGACAGGAATACCCATTATCCCCCTTATTATTCGATCTTGCGATCGAGCCCTTGGCCGTTAAGATCAGAAACCAGACTCCTGGCCTACAAGTGGGGAAAACAAAGCTATATCTTTCACTGTTTGCGGATGACATGATACTATACATCAGCGACCCTCAGACTAACACACCCAAAATTATGTCCATAGTAGAGAATTTTGGGAGAGTCTCAGGTTATCAGGTTAATAAAAATAAATCAGAGCTATTATGGCTCCATCCACACCACATCCAAAAATTTGGAGAGCTAGACTTTAGACTGATTACCTCTGACTTCACATATGTGGGAGTGAAACTTTCAAACAATACGGAATCTTGGTATGAATCCAATTACAAGCCATTACTCCTGGAGAGTAAATCACTACTTAAGACCTGGAATCCCCTACCACTAGTTCTCACAGCAAGAGTAAATCTCATTAAAATGATAGTATTTCCCAAGCTCCTCTACTTGTTCCAAATGCTACCAGAATCACTGTCAAAAAAGACTTACAAATGCTAAACGCCACAATCACTAATTTTCTATGGAGGGGGAAAAAAAAACACAGAATAGGTATCCACAAACTGACCATCACAACATTAAAGAGTGGCCTGGGACTCCCTAATTTGCAGTTCTATAACTGGGCAGCACAAATTAAATATGTAAAGGATTGGTGGCTAGACACAGACACCTTTGCAATCCTTGATCTTCAAAGGAAAATTGTCAAACCCTGGTCATTGTCCTTCCTCCCGCATCTCCAACTGAATAAACTTGACCCAAAGATTCGGGGACTCCTACCATTTGTAGGTCCAATTAGGGCGTGGCAGAAAATGTGTAATCACTTCCATATCTCACCACATAAGACTAAATACTTGCCTCTTAGAGGCAATCCAAGCTTTATGCCGGGCCTCACCACTCAGACTTTTAGAATTTGGAAACGAAAGGTTCTTAGACACATCCAAGATTTACTGACAACAGATGGCGCCGCAATAATTCCATTCACAGAATTAATGAACAAATAGGACATAGCAAAGCAACACCATTTCGCCTATCTACAGGTTAAACACTATATATACACTCTGAAAGACTCACAGATACTGGGAGCCAACGCAGCAATGTTAGACAAAATAATCAACTGGGCCAAACATGGTATTCGTTCCATTACGCCCATCTACAACATAATGCAGGAGGCCCCCAGCAATGCCGTGATATCTCAACTGGCATTGGACTGGTCGAATAGACTAGAGTCAACTATCAGAGGCTCAGATCTCGAAGAGCTTCGAGACAGTTAAAAAGGCTACTCTATGGATTCTAGGGAATCACACATGAAACTCATACATAATGCATATATCACACCTAAAGATTACCAAAAATGGGGAGCTAAAGAACCCCAATATTGCAGCAAATGCAGACACCCAAAACCAGATCTGCTTCATATGATATGGAAATGCCCACCACTACAGAAATTCTGGCACATGACTTCCCACTGGGTCAGTTCACTTTGTCATACGCAAACAACATTCACCTTGGAAAAGGTGATACTCCTAGACCTCAAGGAATACACTAACTTACAAATGAAACTAATAGGGAATGTGATACTGATGGCAAGGAAACTTATTCTCTCCCACTGGTTGGGAAAAAAAAACCTGACACTTACTCGTCAGGTATTTTGTGAACAAGCTGACTCTCTAGGGGATATTAATGCTAGAACAACCAACTTTATTAAAAAGTGGGAACCATACATACTTTCACTACCTATCCTGACCCAAAAACAAGTTTTATCACCCCTTAGAAACACAGAGTATATTCTTAATGCACAACTTAGGGGGGAGTGGAAATTGTGGGACTAGATACCTCTGACAGGAGTTGTAGAGACCTCTCTCTAAATTACAATAGAAATCTATCAGCTCAAAGACACATCCGAGAGATCAGAGTGGCCAGGACTTGAAGATGAAAAGGCATTAGTATGAAATTGTATTACTAAGACATATTGATGTTTGACCTTAGGTGACTCCGTTTTACCTGGGTCATTTTGTTTGTTTTATTTATTTAGTTTGAAAAGGAAAATGTAAAGATTGCCTTGTTTAAAAGTTTACACATATACTCTGCGGAGGAACTTAAATTTGAAAGGCATACTCCAGAATGAGACTGAAACAAATCTTGCAGTTCCAAGCACTGGATAGAACTTTGTGGACAGTTATATGTTCGCTCTCCATACTCAAACCCTGAGGACTTTTTGGATAGTATTAAGAAGCATTGATTGTACAGGTGTAATTAATAAGTTACTGTACTCTGCAGTCAAATGTATTACCCGGTTTTGATTTTCAATTGTATGCCAAGGCAATCGAATAAAGATATGTTTGAAAAAAAAAAAAGAAAAAAAAAAAAAAATCATCTTGTGCTTGCCGCACACTCCCAAGAAGCAGAAAAGCAAATTCTGTAACTTGCAAATCAAGTATCGGATTAAGGCAATTTGCAGCATTTTGAAAACCTAGGTTTATAGATTATACTTTTTATCTTCTATAGGGAGCATGTGAAAAAAGCACTTTTTATAAAAATGCAAGGTGTTTAATGTCCGTTTAAGTTATCTTATTTCAGTTGTCTTACAGTTGAGTATTACTGCTGTTATTGTGGTCAATCACTATTTAACTTGTTAAAAAAATATTCAGATAACCTACATGTTCTTTTTTGCGATATTATGGGTAAAATATTTTCCAAACTGATTTTTTTAAAGCCTTTGTCACTATCAATATTCTCATCAAACAGAGCCATACTAGTAATAATGCAAACATCCATCATGAAAAAATATATAAAACCTTTCAGTTCTGTGGCTTGGAGTGGTGATTGACAAGTTGAATTTGCTATTTTATTTAAACTACAATAAAAGTACATCTGCATGTAAAATTAGGAACATGGATGCAGAGGAATATAACCTATTCTGTATTGGACAACTTTAAATACAGAATACCAAATACAAAACTGTAGATGAAATAGTAGAACACTGTATAACATACCTGCAGCTGCGACTACAATATCAGCAAGTTTAGTGTGCATCTTCAGCTGCTCCTTAGGGGTGTAACGGTGAGAGATTGTTACAGTTGCGTCACCTTGAAGAAAAAAAATGGGTTCAAGCATGAGAATTTACATTTAGCACACAGAATAAAAGTAATGCAGTTCACAAGATCTATGCAAGAAAGATGGACCTAAGCTGAGCCGCTTATTAGTCAAAAGGTTATATAGTAGCTTACTATGTGTATAATAAGCCAAGACGTGAAACTATGGTGTTAAAGGGACATTACGCTCAAATGTCTCATGAATATTTAAACATTTGTTTGAAAGGTTTTTATACCTATTTTGGTTTTGAAACTAGTATACAATTACACTGTGGGATAGAGGCTCACTGGTGGATAAGGGTAAGCTCCAAAGCTCAGTGAGTGACATGCCCCACAAGCAAACAAAAGGATTCTCAGTAGTTTAACTTTCTTCTCAAAAAAAAAAAGAAGACAAAATTCTGACACAAACAAAACACGTCCAGGTTAAAAGGCACACCACCCGGCTTAAATTTAAAATTAAGCTAAAACTAGCAAAATTACATTTTCAATGTTTGTTGCACAAATCTTTAAAGGGACATTGTACACTAGATTTTTATTTGCATAAATGATTTGTAGCTCATTTGTATAGCCCATATGGGAGTGTCTTTGTAAAAATTTATACTTTTGCTTATTTTTAAACATTGTGCTGATTGTGCTCCTAACCAAGCCCCAAAGTTTTAGATGTATACTGATGTCTACAGATTCCGGTTTGTGTAATCTGTCTTTATATGCAGAGAAGAGGGAGGGTACTGCTCTTCCTGCTTTCCCATCCCTTCAGTCTGTGTCCCAGCCTAACCTCATCAACAGGGCTAAACTGGGAAATTCTAAGTTTTTAAAAGGTTTTATACTGTACTTTTAGATCAGTATCTGTGCATATTTTCTTTATAGCAGTGTCTTTTCCATCCAATTATATGAAAATTGGTGTATACTGTCTTGAACATTTATAAAGGTTATAACATTGCTAGTTATTACACTGCCCCCACCCAACTAATTCATAATGCTACTTGGCAAAAATTTAGTTGGAGAACACGGATGCCTGACATTAAAGCAATTGCCACGTAATCTTAAAGCACCAATTATTAAAAGGGACAGTAGAGATATATGCAATGTATTTTATTAATCGACTGCAAAAGATCAGCACTCAAAATAAAGATCTAAAATTGGACATTAAGAGCAGTCCATAGACAACCCCATAAGAAACCTTCAAAAATGTGCATCTTCTCTCCTTTGTGAGGTGTAAGAATCATATAAAGGAGGGGTAATTGCATTAATCTAAGCAAGCTGGGTCAAGAAAAACTGCAAGCCACCCTCTTTATGAAGGGAAAAGCAAGTACAACGTTCAGGGGTATTATGGTAAAAGTTGTATTCATAATGTTTAATTGTCCCTAATTAAATAGGGAATGAGGGAATACATTTTGCAGTTTAATGTCTGGATGTCGCAACTAAAGTACTAGTGAAACTCACCCCCAGGTCGCTCGTGTCCCCCATCAGTGTGAAGAAGCATGGCAATGGGCATTCCCACATTTTTGGATCTACCAGCTACCACTACATTCTTTCCAAGGGTGGGAATTCCTGTGAAGGGAAAATTGATATCAAATTAATAAAAAAAAAAAAAAAAAAAAAATGGGGTCATACAGCCTAGAACTGTGAGCCTGCTTTTTTTCCCACAAGTCGGCTTTTTGACCACAGCTGGATTCACACCTTGCAGTCTTAAAGGGACATTAAAAGGGCCAAGTCCTAGAAACAAATGGTTTACCAAAGCATCTTAGATGCAACAGGAGTAATAAAGGGGAACTGGATTAACACTTCACATTTCTTCAGCTACCACTGATCAATTTGTAGCAAGTGTGACCAATCTCTAAGTAAGACAATAAAATATATTTACAAATCCTTACAGCTTTGCTGCTATCAGAAGTAAACATCTATATATATATAAAAAAAATTATATATATATATATATATATATATATATATATATATATATATAAAAATAAATGAGCAATGTTTGTGAATAGGTCACATGAAAATTAAAATCATATCTGAAGGTAGAACTTAAGAGGCAGCTGCTTAACCTATAAATTTATATTTAATGAAAATGTTAATTGTTAAAGGGACATTGCTAAAGTCCCCGGTTTTTAAAAATTAAATTAAAAACATGGGCACTTTAATTTATCAAAACTTACATTTCACTTACCTTTTAAACTTGACAGCCGCTCCAGCCTCCCCTGGTCGTCGCAAGCCATTTCTGACGTTAGAAATGATGGATTGTTCATCCTCCAATCACGGCTCCCCCCCAGGGGGAATCAGTGTCGGAGTCAACGCCCTGATTAAAGGAAGCCGGATTCCTCATTTTAGATCCAGGAAGAGGCTTTGCGATGGGCGGAGGAAGCTGGAGCGGCTGTCAAGATTAAAAGGTAAGTATTTTTTCACAACACAAGTGAAATGTAAATTTTGATGAATTAAAGTGCCCTTGTTTTTAATCGAATTTTTAAAAA
>CAJPDP010547844.1:0-11207 GCA_905336975.1 Bombina variegata variegata
CTTTGTTGGGATTCCCTGCTGGGATATATATGAGGCTTATACCCGGAATCCAAGCTGACACTACTTTAACTCCTGTTTAAGATTCCTGGATCTTACGTGGAAGCCCCATAAGAATCATTTGTGCACCAAAGGATTTTCTCTTAATTTTCACCTTATCCATACCTTGATTGGCATATTATATATCAATCCCACAGATTGAGACTTCCACAGCAACCTTATTCTGAGGCAGCCTTCTAGACCACAGGGGGACTTTTTTTATTTTTTTATTGCTGCTGCGTCAGATAGCTAATTTACAGAGTGACATTTATCCACCCAGCAGTATTTTTCATTGTGTGTTATTGTTTCTGAGATCTCATTCCTGGAGACATTTCCAAACAATCATCCCACAACCTGGACACACCGTTGCATAATTGTTCCCATACTTTACAGCTGCACCAGCATATGCCTCACTGCGGCCTGAGCATAAATTTAAGTTATTAAGCCTGTACATCCCCCCCACATTTAACTTGTGGATACCGCTCACCAATTGTTAGTGCAATAGCTTTATGACCATTGCTGAAACCAACTTGCAACTGCACTATTGTTTGAAGATTGAGCCTCATCTGAAAGCTCTCCTAAGTAATATAGCTTACGGTGGTATCTTCGCCCCAACCAGTGACACCCTTATCCACCTGGGCTCTAGAACCAGAGGTACACACTCTCCCCTCCCTTTTCCCGCCGCCCTGTAGGACAGCGGGTCATATCCTGCTTCCCTTTCCTGTGATCGCCTTGTGAAGGCAGCTTCCCCGGGGAGAGTGTGCTGTGAATTAGACCACCCAACCCAGGTTACCTCTATGGCTGACTAAGTGTAAATATGCATTAGGCCAGGGGCCCAGGGGCGAGCCTAGACCAACCAACAACAACTTTAAGGAATCATCTCTTCCCGATCTACTTTCCAAGTCTCACTCTGGTGGTGTCCAATCTCCACTTGGGAGCCTCCTATAACCACAGAAGGGGAAATCATGTCCCAGGCCCACAGAAGAAAATCGAAAGGCCCTGCAGGTCCTAAGAGGACGATGAAAGAGCATTTCCAACAGTCCCAAAGGGAACCAGCGCACTGCTCAGAAGATGACCTGTCAGACTCCACTTGCCACTCAGACCCATGCTCTGGAAGAGACCCCAATGCTGCCTCCCATCCAGCCAGTTTAGCAGACATAGCTAATGCCAACAATGACTTGATGGTTCAGATAAAAACTATGCTGGCTTCTCATCATGACTCCATCTGTAAGAGATTCGATAAGTCCTGCTAAGAACTCAAGAAAGACGTAGCCACAATAGGCGAACGCACTGACACGCTGGAACGGAGACAAGAGGACCTCTCAGTAGACCATGCTAATTTGGTCTCGTACTCTGAAAATCTTGCTTGCCAAATTTCTACTCTTGAATCTAAGTTAGCTGACTTGGAGGACCGCTCTAGGCGGAATAATGTCCGTCTGAGGGGGATCCCTGAAAGCATTCTTCCTAAAGACCTTCCAACTTTCCTAAAGGAAATATTCACAGCAGCACTGGGCCCGTTAAAAGATCCTGAGTCGCTCATTGACAGGGCGCACAGAGCAATTAGACCCAGAGCTATCTCTGAAGACAAACCCAGAGATGTGATAGTGAGACTTCATTATTACACCTTCAGAGAGAAGTTTTTAAGAGCAGTCAATTCTGGGTCCCTCAAGGACACAAAATTCAACACCCTCCAAATTTTTCCGGATCTTTCCCCTCACACCCTACAACAAAGAAAGGCCTATAGGGACTTCACAAGAATCCTGAGGAGTAAGGACATAAAATACAGGTGGGGATTCCCAGTCAGACTGTTTGTCTCCAAAGATGACATTCAATTTATAGTTACCTCTCCAGAACAAGCCAGAAATTTCCTTTCAAAATGGGTTCTCTTGCCAGATAAGCCCCCCTCATCATCATCATCATCATCATCTACATCTACACCCAAACCTACAGCTGGAGGGCTGAGGGTGGAGGCACTTCTCTGGAGTTAATTGCCCCCCAGGACTGGGAATAATAAAAAATCCTTGCGGGACTCCTCAGTGGAGAATCTTCCATGTCCCAGTGATCCAGTATGAACTCTTTTTTTCTTGCTCTTCTCCTTTTTTTTTTCTTTTTTCTCTCTCCCTCCTCTATGATGGATGTTTGCCCTTCTCTATGCTTCCTTTTTTATCTGGAGTTTTGCACCCAGCAACAGGGACGCTGTAGTCTGATTTCCACAGGTGGGGGTTTTAGGTCCCCCCTTTCTTGGCCACCACTTACACAACAGTAAGGACTTTGTTTTAGGAGGCCCCTGACCTATACTTGATGGACATTGAAATTACTGACCACACTGAAGGGGACATTGGCATTCATTTTTATGTAATAAACCTTGTTGTACCACTAACCCTCTTCTTTTTCAGCTAATCATTTACTTACCCGTAGAAATCCACCGGTACAAGGGGTAGATGGACTCAGCCTGGACCATGTCATCCTTAAAGTAAGGTGTGGAGGGTAGCCAAGTCTGGCACCTCCTATTTGGTTTGTTTTGTTTGTATGGTTATTATATTGTGCACCTATAATGATTAGTGTGTATGTTAGGTTAAACTTGGTGTGTTATGTTTGTATTATTATTATATTGTGCACCTATAATGGTTAGTGTTTATGTTAGGTGAAACTACAAGGTAAATTCCCTCCAAACCCGCCCACTGGTGCCCCTACGGTACCATCCCTCCCCGGACCCTCGGGGAAGATCAACACGAGCAAAAGTACTAGTCACTGGGGCCCTGTGCTGAGCCAAACCAAATTACTTTACTGTCTAAACTTAACGAGGGTTGACTGCGGGCTCCAGTCCAATTACAATCGGTTGCCTTATATAGACTTTCCCCCACAACCCGTGTTGGGTCAGGTCCAGGTCATTCTGTTAATTCTACGTCTGGTTCAGATATTCCCATCCCTACGCTTGTGTCTCCTGTTTCTTCATATAAATGTTAATATACTCCAAATTGAAAATGTTTGTTAATGTTTTACTTATAACTGTTTGTTGGTATAATTGACCATTGCAAATGTTATGCTTTACACTTTAGGTTCGCCCAATTGGGCCCACTGAGCCTCATGAAGGCCGAAATTTCTGTTCTATAACTCTCTGTGCCGTCGGCACCCTCCCCCCCACCTTTGAATCTGCTTTGGTCTCCACCTTTAGGTGCAGCACAACGCAGATATTGGCTGTGTTTTTTTTATCACAGACCTCAGTTCTTATTTTTTCTTTGAACACCCTTCATTTTCGCGTTTGAATATTGGAATCTACCCGCACACCCCTTAGGGGCCCACGGTTACTAGGTTCACTGACCGGTTCTTGCCCTGCCCTCCTCTTTACCCACCTCCTTTCCTTTTCTAACTTCTGTCCTCTCCCCACACTTCCCCTCCCCCCATTCCCCTTTTTTTTTTTTTTTTCCCCCACCCTTTTAATTCCCCACATCCCACTAAAATTATGGCCATCAAATTTGCCACCCTAAACACCCAGGGATTAAATTCCCCATCCAAGAGAAGCATGCTTCTTCGCTACTTACTCAAAAACAATGTTGGAGTGGCTTTTCTTCAAGAAACCCACTGGCCCCAGGGCTCCCCCTTTCTTCAAAATTGCAAATTGTACCCAATATGCATATCCACCTCTCACTCTACTAAAAAAAAGAGTGGAGATGCCATCATGGTCCACAAGGCTATTGCATTTGCGGTTCAGCATGTGGAGTCAGACCCGGACGGGCGATATCTGATAGTGATCTGCACCATAGAAGGGGTGCAGTATACCCTTGTCTCCTTATATGCGCCTAACGTTGGCCAGGTGGCCTTTCTTAAACGGATTCTCCCTCTTGTTGAAAAAAATTGCAGAGGCACATTATTAATCGGGGGGGACTTTAACTTAGTCTGAGATCCAATTCTCGATAGGAAATCCCCCAATCACAAGCCCCTTGACCCTACTATCAAGCGGGTCTCAAACCAGTTCAGAGCTTTAATGTACCAATATGATGTATATGACATCTGGCGCTGCTTGTCCCCCTCGGAGAGGGACTTCACCTTCTACTCAAACCCACATTTAAGCTACACCAGAATAGACTACCTGTTGTGCCGTTCCCCCTTTTTGGATAAATTATCACGTCCCTCTATACGGGTCTGCCCCTGGTCAGACCATGATATGGTTTCTACCACTCTGTCTAATACTCAGACCCGTGGACTGCCGCCCTTTTGTTGGAGGCTGCACCCATCCCTGATCTCTGGACCGGCTAGTGTTGAAGTCTCTAGGGTTATTTCAGATTTCTTAAATACTAACGACAACAAACTGACGGATGACCCTGTGCTCTGGCCCACCCTGAAAGCCTTTATGAGGGGCCACTTCATGAAACAGGCATCAGAGAAGCGTAAGCTCTCCGGCAAACCCTTGGCACAGTTATACGTAGAACTACGAGCCATGGAAAGAACGAACAAGAATGGCCCCTCAAAACAGATAGCCGATCAAATTGCTGACATTAGATCTCGTATTAATGCGGCAGAGGTACTCAAGGTGCAGTCGAATCTTCTGGTACTAAAACAATTGTTTTACTATAAAGGCAATAGAGCCGACCGGCTCCTGGCTCATAAACTAAGATCCCGCACTCAACAACGCCGAATTCCGGTGATTCAAACTCCTAAAGGAGCTGTGCAGGCACCCAAAGATATTGCCAACGCATTCGTGCATTATTATTCAGACTTATACAATCTTGATTCATCTCTACATAATACCAAAGCCCCCATAGACCAAATAGAACGGTTCTTATCCTCTCTCTCCCTCCCAGTCCTGCCGGAAACGGACGCTCAGTGTCTGTCACCGAGGATGAACTGCTAAACGCGATTTCTTTGCTCCAATTAGATAAAGCACCGGGCCCAGACGGGTTTACCACCCTCTTCTACAAGATGTTTGCCCCGCAGTTAGCCCCTCTCTTAACTAGATTCTTCAACTTCACTTTTAAAGCTGGTAACCTCCGCGCTGAATTTCTCGAAGCCTCCATTATAACTCTGCCCAAAGACGGTAAGGATCACACTAGGTGTGAAAATTACAGACCGATCTCTCTTATTAACGTCGACATAAAAATATACGCAAAAATACTGACAGGTTTCTTCCAGACTTAATCAATTCAGATCAGGTGGGCTTCATTCCAGGTAGACAGGGCCCGGACAACACGAGGCACCTTCTTAATATCTTCACAGAGGTCGCTGACATGGGGATCCCCCTCCTCGCCCTGTCTATGGACGCAGAAAAAGCGTTTGATAGGGTGAGGTGGGATTACATGTTCCGGACCTAGAGGGAATTTGGACTCCCTGATTCCTTTATCACGGCAGTGAAATCACTATATTCTTGCCCTACGGCAAGGGTGAGGGGCCTGGGATTCTGCTCCGAAACTGTACAGATTGCTAACGGCACAAGGCAGGGGTGTCCTCTCTCCCCCCTCCTATTTGCCCTGAGTATTGAGCCTCTGGCCGCAGCCCTGCGAGCCTCCGCCCAGGTCAAAGACTTAACCTTACATGATACTCCTCAGAAATTAGCCCTGTACAACATGACATTCCACTTAAATTCAGGTTTGACCTGCTCAGAATCTCCTCTATACTCAAATCGTGGGGTTTTCTGCACGGCCCCCACAGATCACTGACTCCTTGGGAAAGGAGATTGTCCACGGACACCCAGCATGTATCTCCCCTGTCTTTTCACTATCAGATCCTGCTGGAAGTGTCGGCCGTGGTTCGCCCCATCTCCTATTTTCGGTCCATGGAAAGCTATGTCTATGGTTCTCGCCACCAAATTGATCTTTATGCTTTAACATGGGAGCCCTGGGACCACCTGGGTGAGGAGGCGATACTTGTGATCTAAACAGGGGACAAGTGGTCCCTCATTACTAATCTGCATTCCATAAGTATACCCTGCCGTATTTCCCCATTTCCCCTCAAGGCACCCCAGGCATACTATCTACTTACTTAGTTACGTCCCCTCCTCCCCCCCTTTTTTTTTTTTCTCTCTCCCCTCTCTACTTCCCTCTCTCCCCTCACCCTTCCTCCTCTCCCCTCTCCCTTCCTCCTCCCTCTCGCCCTACTCTCCACAAACGCCGGTGTTCTCCCACATAGTCCCTTTCTCGTTAGCATGCTGATCGACAGAGCCCAAGTTTTTCACTTTTTGCTTTTGCGTGCGCATCCAACCACTACTCAGACACTCAATTAATGATATATTAGACTTATTAAACTTACTAGTATAATTGATCTCACAACCTGTAAAGTACAATGGTTTTAGGTGAGAACCTTTATCTGTTATCCCTACTGCCTATCTGGGGCAGGATCTTGTTGACAAATGGTTCTCTTTGTACGTTTGTGACTTAATTGTATAATTTGTACACTGTAATGTTATTAATTTTTCAATAAAAAATATATTTAAAAAAAAAAAAACAACTTAAGAATTACCAACAAGATACAGACTTCAAAAAATATGATAAACAATTTGAAGTTAAGATGAATACCTTCAAAAGGGAACTGTGACAGTTTAAATCAAGAAAAATGAGTAGAGACAAGAAGGACTATGACTCAAAACAGGTATACAAATGGACACAAGAGGATTACTCAAGAAATGGCTATAAACGAAATTCAAAGAACAGGAATAAAGAATCAAACTGGAAATGGTACAAAAAAGGGAAAACCATAACGTTTTCAGACACTGAATACGAATGTGATTCTTCAGATGGAGATGCATGTGAGGAAGAAGCTAAAGCAGTAGTATTACAACAAGAGGATGACATTCAATATCCTGATATTCCCACTGTACAGTCAAAAAACGAGGAGCGAAGGACAGTACATGCAGGCAGAAGAAAAAAACACATAGAGGGAGAAGAGGGGGGGCACAAAAAATACCAAAGAACAACAGAGGGACAGTACAAGAACATCAGAGAGATCTTATGTAACCAGTTCACAGAAAGTGACAAAGAAATATGCATAGATAAAAACGTGATTAATCTGTCTTCTGTTATCCTTACCCCCATACAGGTGAGTGTTCTCTCTAAAGGTCTAAATGTTGTGCCCTCTCATTATTTCAATATGTTTGAAACTATCTTAGACATCAACAGGTTTGCTAGGAATATTACATTACAAAAGCATTTTTTTGCTAATGATGAGGAGTCACAGAAAGATACTGACCCTAACACTAAGAATGAAGTTTCTACTCCTGTAGAATTGAATTTCTCAGAATTTAATACTGTGCTAGATGTAGAAAAACTCCTAGAAGAAGGGGATGGAGGTTCAGGTGATCTTCTAGAAGAAAGGATTATTTCACTTAAACACATTAAGAATAAAAGCACATTTTACCCAATACATACACTTTCCACAGTTTTAGATGTCTTTCAAAAAACAACAGAAGCCAAACTTAGGGCTATAAATGAATCTATTTTCAGTAAAACTAAGAAACATCACACAAATTTAACACCGAAGGAAAAATCTGCCCTTAGGGAATTATCTGATAATGAGAATATCATAATAAGGCCGTCAGACAAAGGAGGGAACGTATTGGTCCTTAATAGGTTAGAATATGTAAAAGAGGCTAGAAGACAATTAGGGGATAAAAATGTATATGTAAAACTAACAGAAAATCCCACCAATAAGTTTTGGAAAGAAATCATTGATATTGTTAGATATGCACGATACGACAATATCATAACCCAGTTAACTGAAGAGAAACTAATAGTTCAACATCCTGTCACTCCGATTTTCCATCATTTCCCCAAAATCCACAAAAATCCCTCATGCCCGCCAGGGAGACCGATTATTGCTGGCATCGGTTCACTAAACGAAGCATTATCAGAACTTGTAGATACATTTTTGCAGCCACTTGTGTCTCAGTTGCCTAGTTATATACAGGACACTACATCATTTATTAATAGAATCGGTGGCCTCAGATAGGAATCCAATTATAGGTTAATGGTTGTAGATGTTACCTCACTCTACACTTCTATAGACCATCAGAAGGTATTATAGCCATAGAGTTCTTCATAGACACTTTCTGCAATTTTGCAGATTTTTCTTCTTAGGGCTATTGAATTTTTATTGACACATAAATTTTGTATGTTCCAGACAGAGTTCTATCTCCAAAGAGGTGGGACAGCAATGGGGACCAAGTTTGCCCCCTCCTATATCAACCTGTTCATGGGTTGGTGAGAGCTGTCCCACATCTTTGGGGATTGAAATCCCTTTAAGGAAAAGATAATACAATATTATCCCTACATTGATGACCTCTTCTTCATCCTGGCCTGTGATAAACAGGAGACGGATCAGTTCTGCAACTATCTGAACTGCAATAAATGCGGGATTGAATTTACAGGTAAACACAGCACGGAAAGTTTTTCCTGGATCTCACCGTCCGGGGAGGTAAGGAAGGTCAATCTGTAGAAACTAAAATGTACAGGAAAGACACGGCTGGCAATACATTGCTCAAATATGAGTCCTGTCATCCAAGACACGTGCTAAAAGGTATCCCCAAAGGGGAGTATATACGTATTAAGAGAAATTGTACTAATGAACAGGAATATCAAATTCAGGCCAGGGAAGCCACAGAAAGATTCAAACAGAGGGGCTATAGAGAAGACATCTTAACAAAAGCTAGAAAGAATGTTGATCTCATACCGTAAGAACATCTACTCAAATATAAGTCTAAAAATAAAAAATCTGGAATGACCAGACCTAAATTCATTACGTCTTATAGTACAGAATATAACAAAGTATGTACTATAATTAAGGAATCTTTATCCATCCTCTACTCAGATCCGATCATTAAAGAAATTTTAAAATCAGGGTGTGATTTTATTCCTAAAAGGGGAAAAACATTGGCGAATCATTTGTCTCCCTCAGATATAAGGCCTATTAAAAACACGTTGGCTTACAAAGAAAAGTGGCTTTTTTAAGTGCAGACGTCCCATCTGTAAAACCTGCAACTTTGTCAAAGAGGGAGACACATTTGAGTCCCATGTCACCAAAAAAGATTATGACATCAAGTTCTTTATTAACCCATGTAGTTTAATTACTTACCTGTGAAAAATGTAAAATTCAATACACAGGAAAAACTAAAAGATCCCTTAAGGATTGATTCCTTCAACACCTTAGAACAATTGAAGACACTGAGACAGATACTCCAGTATCTAGGCATTTCAAACAGGTTCATAACTCTGATGTATCGTCTCTTACTATTGAAGGGAATGATCACATAACGAGGTGGAAAATGGGAGGCAATAGAGAGATGCTTCTCAATAAGAGGGAGGTCTTCTGGATGTTACTCTCCAAACCAGCGATCCCGATGGTTTGAACATAAGAAGAGACTTGGATGTTTTTGTTTAAGATTCTAGATTGAGTCCCCTTCTATATGCAGGGAGATAACAAAATGGGGTATGTTCCCCTTCTCTAGCAATTAATATGCATTTTTCCCCCTATATATATATATAAAAACATTTTCCTCAAACATTAGACCATATGTCCTATTTACTTATGTTTTGCACATGGGGTTTAAAAATCACTCTGCTCTTAATTAATTTAGACATGTACACATATGTTCTGTATATATTGGACTATAGCGGGTCTGTTAGGAAATGTATAACGGTCATTACTAAATATTGATGTTTAAAGTTTTAAGTTTGAGGTCATGTCCTAAGTCTAATATAGTGATATTGCATTTTATCTATACATAGATTCAATTTGAAAGTACTCATGTTGAATATTAATGTTACCACGTTGAGGTGTGATGAGTATGGTGTAGGAAACCAATCTGGTCATAAAGATTTGTAATCGATTCAGTGAACAGCCTTTAAAAGGTACCTGGACAGATCCTCAGGTAAGCAGTGAACAAATGAGCATGCGCACGAAACGCCTCTGCGCGAGGATCTGTTCAGTGACCTGATGGAATAGTCACTGCTGGCTTTTTCCACTTAAGATGTTTTTATCGTTTTAACGTTTGGAATAAAGAATACATTTTGGATTTTTTATCATAACCTTTGCTTTGGGACTGTTGTTCACTTTACCTAACTTTGGGTGAGAGAATTTCGGAGGTTTTGTGTATCTGATTCAGAGCGCTACTACTTTGAATATTATCTATTGCCCTGTATGCTGTTTGGGGCGTGTGTGGCAGTTCTGCCTGATGTAGCAGCCTGATCATTGGCCTTCAAAGGGGGTGTGTCCCCGCCCACTCTCCATAGTGTCGGCTCCATGTTTGTGCATCGGAATGTTCAGGTGAGCGCTGTTTGCAGCATATAATGATTTTTTGTCACGTTTTTCTGCCCTTGCTGTATATAGCTGCCCGGAAAACAAGAGAATGTGGTGTTTTATTGTGATCTTATGAGTCTAGATTTATGCACATAATAGCATATACACGGAATGCACTTCTTTCACAATACACCCGCACATGCATAGGCATTGCAAACTGGCTGAAGATGAGGTGGGTTCATTTAATCTACAACATTTAAAAGTGAACTTCATTACCCATTCTTAAAAGTTAGCATACATATATTGCTTTTTTGCCTTTGCACCTAACTAAACATCTAATTAAATACCAAGAGCCTTTCTGGTATAGGGAGTCACATTATCTAGTACAAGATGGAGGAATCATATGTGAATTTAAGGATGATACAACAGATTTTTACAATGATATAGTACACACCTTGGACAGTTTGTTCTTTGAGATGGACACCTTAAGGAAAAAAGATATCATGTTAGATCTTGACATCAGATCATTTTTACTATACAGACATAAAAAGCGCATCCCAAGGGGGTTGCGTATTAGGAAATTTCCATCGTTTGTTGTATCAGATACAGATTTCATAACAAAATGGAACACAGTATTAGATACGTGTTCATTTGCACTAATTGACCTATTAATTAATTACAAAAAACAACAAAGGAGGGATCTGCTAACAGAATTGAAGGATACACAAATAAAACTTAAGAATTACAGGGCAAGCTACTGAGACATCGGATGATTCCAACAGCTTTCCTCCATCATTAGTTCCAGCCGGCTGGTCTTCACCCACGTGGAGGGCTCAGGTACTTGCTATTTACTTTTTGTTGGGCCTCAGCTTGCTCCCTCTCCCTTCAATTCCACCATCCCATCCACATTTACGGAGCAGCCCCAAGGTGCCCTTCCCTCAGTCTAC
>CAJPDP010547868.1:0-12878 GCA_905336975.1 Bombina variegata variegata
TCCTTGTTCCTCGCCAGAATGACTGGGGGATGAGGGGAGTGGGAGGAGTATTTAAGCCTTTGGCTGGGGTGTCTTTGCCTCCTCCTGGTGGCCAGGTTCTTATTTCCCAAAAGTAATGAATGCAGCTGTGAACTCTTTCCATCAGAAGAAAAGGAAATTATCAGGTAAGCATAATTTATGTTTTTTTTGGACTTTTACACCATATACTCTGGTCAAATGTCATGTTTTTCTCTCATGATTTATCACAACAGTATGATATTATGATAACTTAGTATTGTGTAAACTATTCCCCACCTACTTGTAGAAGTAAATTCTTCCTTATATCCTCCCCCTCAAGCTTTAACTGCAGCCTGCTTGGAGAATACCACATAGACATTCTGTTTCAGTATCTAGATTTTTATTATTTTATTTTTTATTGCTTTGTGAATGCAATTGATTAACCAGATACTCTAAACTTGTACATACATGATCTATGCCATAAAATGCTAATTAAAGATTCAATTACTATGAACTTTACATTTGGCGATTTCAAACAAGGTTGATGTCATTTGGCGATTTCATCAAGGTTGATGTCAAACGCACTACCATCCCCATGGAGGGTAGCACCTCTTTCCGGGATCCAATAATCTGCAAAATTGAGAAAACTCTTTCTTCAGACAGGTCTTCTGCTTAAATCAGCAGTATCTATTACCTGTGTGGCCGTGGCAGTAGCCCTCTGGTGTGATTCTTTATCCACAATGGTTTCTGAAAATGCCTCTGCTGAGGATTTCCAGAATTGCATTAAAGCCCTTAAAATGGCTAACACCTTTATATATGATGCAGTAATGGACATCATCAAGATTGATGTCAAGAACATGTCTATGGCAGTTATTGAAGAGAAGCATTATGGTTAAAATCATGGTCAGCATACGTGGTTTAAAAAAAATAATTGGTTAATGTCCCTTTCCTTCAAAGGGAAAAAGATTCTATTTGGTTCTGATTTGGACTCTATTAATACAAGTGTTACTGGTGGGAAAGGAGCTAATCTTCCTCAGAAGAAGAAATCTAAGGGAAAGAACAGACCAAATAATAATATGTTTTGTTCCTCTGGAGATCAGATTTCTAACACTAGCGTATTTTCTTTTTTTTTCTTGTATGCCCCTTTAAGTATTGCAGATCTTCCAGAAGGAACATTCCATGTTTGCTGTATTTAACCATGTTTCTTTTCCCCATAATATACCGTAAAATAAGTATTCCACTGATGAATGCTCATGTCGTGCCCGTGTTTCACCAGGCAGTTTTTGAAAATCATTGTTTATTATGTGTTGGTCTTTTCCTATGGACAGTAACATGATAAAGCAGTTGACAGTGGTTCTGTCTATAACTAGACCAGATTGACTTTCATTAAGTCCATATGTGATTGATATCCTGATAACTTATGATACTTCTGGTGGCTGGTACAGAAATGTTACAACTTTTCAAGTCACTAGAAACTTTGTTCATTAGATAAGTCTCTCCAAAGAAATGTTTTAGAATAATTCCCTGAGAGTTTGTACGCGAGAGATAGATCTCATTGTATTATTGAAGGAATACAAGGTGTCCAGTCCACTCCAGGTATTGTGCCATGACCAAGGATACACTGGAAGCCTGTGGTCATGCAGTGATGATACTTTGTCAAACCATTTGTGTTTTCCCCCTTGTTCTAATGCTTATTTAGATCATTAAAAGGAAACAAAAAAGTTCAACAAGAGAAACAGAGGATAATATAACTAGTTGTTGCTTGCCCTTGAAATATATGGTTACCAGGACTAGCCACCATGTCAGGCCACTGGATATTGCTGCAGTTTGGTGACTGGTAAGCCGATGGAGGGGTGCAACTTTAGGTAAGCCACTTACCACAGCACAGACACAGCCCATATGCTATTACAAGGTACTTTGACACAGGTACAGCATAGCCAGGGGACTTAGCCTGCTCATTTTTGCTTAAAACAGCAAATTAACGTTTCTACATAACTTTTGGCAGCCCTGGGACCCTCTTTTTAGCATTTTTTTAAAAATAGGTTATGGCCCTTTAAGAAAGCAATTTAACAAATCAATCAACGGTTCCCTCACTGAACATCTGGCTAGCCTAAGCAGCAGACTGGAAGTGCTTTGTGGGTATGTTTGTGCTTTTTTTTTTTTTTTTACAACTAAAACCTTTATTATGTTTTTTTTTTGTTTTTTTTAATATTCCATTACTAAGGGCTGTCACTATGGGACATTACTGAGAAAAGTTATTCCATGAAAAGAATGTAAATGCATGTGTTTTTCTATTAGGGTATTAAGTATTTTGAGTATTTTGTCAAAACCTCATCACCTTTTTATTTGCGAGAAGAAACAATGAGAACTGTATGGCAGACATATTTCAAGAATTATGCTGGGATTTGAGAGAAACATTGAGAGAAAAATTCATATACGCCCATGGAACGCCCATGTTCAGTCCATTTTTGTATTTCTGACTTATAAAAACTTTTAAGTGTTTTTTGCACATCCAGAATGAATATGATTTATTCCTGTGTAATTCCCATGCAAACTTTACATTTTTGATAAAATATGATTTTGGTGAAGAATTTTGTAGCGATTTGTGATGCACTGTAACAGTACAATAATTTGCTGTGTATTTTTGTGTGAATAGTTAAATTATTCATTTTTTATGATTTTTAAATTACAATTTTAATTATTCAGTTTTGTAATATATGTATCTCCTTCCCTTACGAAAATGCAGCATACGCCCCTTAGTGAGACACCCTGTTTTCAGGGCTTTATTTAATTCCACCAATGAAATTGTCATGGGACCAGGACACATCTCCTTACCAGGTGTGTGGGTATCCACTAGGCCTTCCCGCATCGCTATTGCTAATGCTATTCGCGGGTGTCATTGTGCGTGTGTGCGCTCACGCATGTCCCTGGCATCAGAGTGGTGTGGAAAATGTCCAGAGGATACTCCTACCATAGCTGACTTTCAATTGGTCCCCTAGAGGGTGATTACTAGCATCACCATGGTTATGGGGATGTTCCTTATTCCAATGGGCTATAAAGCATGGGAAGGCCCATAGTCCAGTGCTAGGTTATTCTGCCTGTTTCCAGAGACCAAGCATTTTCTTCGTAGTACCTTTCCCTGAGTCCTTATCATACCTTGACTTCCTGGTTTTTGACCCCCGGCTTGTTTACTGACTACGCTACTGCTGCCTGCCCTGACCTTGGATCTGCTGACCACATTTTTGCCTTTCCCTTATCTGTTGTGACGTATTGGATTCCTGCTAATATTACTATAGTAGGTTATTCTCTGCCTCCTGCAATTGGGTTTTTTTTGGAAACCACCATGCCCTCTGATATAATAACCTAGGCCTAAAGAATATGGAACCCGCAGGAGCTAGTGATCCTATGGCTATGCTCACTCAGCAACTAGCATAGATGACACCGGCCATACAGGAACTCCATGCAGGTCAAGAGGCCTTACACCAACGAGAAAGAGACAGAGTGAGAGGAGCAACAGAGGCCATGGCTTCACCTCCTTCTGTACCAACACAGTCTCCACAATATCATGAGGCACCTGCTACTGAACCCATTATTGCCATGCCTGAAAGGTTTTCTGGTAAAAGGTATGAATATCGTACCTTCATAACTTCCTGTGAGCTGCTATTTTCCCTAAAACCACGTACCTACTCTTCAGATTTTGTTAAGGTCCACACAGCCATCTCCCTGCTCACCGGACACCCGCAGACATGGGCCCACCAATTACTTCACAAGAACAGTCCTGTCCTGGCAACTTGGGAGTCCTTTGTGGCTGCTATGAATCTTTGTATGATGATCCTCTTCATGCATCTACTGCACGCAATACTCTCCGTTCCCTGCGCTAAGGGAGACGCCCTGTGGAGGATTATATTACCGAATTCCACGAATTGACTCCTGACACTGCGCTGAATAAAATGGCGCTCATTTACCAATTTGGCCTTGGGCTGAGTGAATATCTGAAAGACAAATTAGCATGAATAGAAATGCCTGTTACTCTGGAAGAGTTGATTCTTCTGGTAGCTCAACTGAATCGACGCTTCTATGAGAGACGTCAGGAGAAGCAGTCCACTTTTCCTCCACTGCCTCGATGCTCCTGTTGTTACTTCTGCTACTTTTTCTACTGAACAAGGTGAACCTATGCAAATAGGGGTAGTTTGTGGCCCTTTATTAACAGTTGAGAGAGCAAGGAGAAGGAATCGTCACTTATGCCTTTACTGCGCTAAACCCGGTCATGTCTTAAAAGATTGTACGACAAGACCTCAGCCTGGTATGCTCTTACCATATGCTATCTGTCTTAATCTAACCTTATATCATACCTCAACTCATCTCACTATTCCTATGTCCCTACAGCTGGGAGGTAAATCCATAGACCTGACTGCTATCCTGGATTCTGGAGCAAGTAGCTGTTTCTTTGATTCTACACTCACCATCCAGCTGCATATACCTATTCTTAGGTTCATGCATAGACCATCCTTCTGCTGCTTTACCTGGTTGATGGAAGCACTCTTAAAACAGGTCCTGTTATTATAGAATCACATCCTATACCTTTCTGTTTAGGTGATAAGCATCATGAGGAAGTCATCTGAGATATTGTTCCCTCTCCACTATTTCCTTTTATCTTGGGAATAACATGGCTAAAGAGGCATAATCCTACAATAAATTGGACAACAGGCAAACTGTCTTTTCATTCATTTTTTGTATCACTACTTGCCTACAATCTTCTTACCCTCCCTCTCTTCTGTTAACTGCAGCCGAGTCATCAGTTCTACCCTCAAAGTATAAGGATTTCTCAGATGTCTTTGAAAAGAAAGGAGCTGATATACTACCAGCTCACAGGCCGTATGACTGCCCTATCGATTTGCTGCCCAGAGCTCCTCTGCCCTATGGTCGTATTTTCTCTCTATCTGAACCCGAATCAAAACATCTTAAAGAATACATAGAAGAAAATCTTACGAAAGGTTTCATACAACCATCTACTTCTCCAGTAGGTGCTGGTATTTTCTTTGTGGTTAAGAAAGATGTAGGTCTTCAAACCTGTGTGGACTACAGAGCCCTTAATACCATTATGGTGAAGAATAAATACCCCTTACCATTTATACCAGAACTACTGGAAAAGTCTTCACCAAGATTGATTTAAGAGGCGCATACAACCTGGTTAGGGTAAGTAAGGGGAACGAGTGGAAAACTGCCTTTCATTCATGCTACGGACATTATGAATATACAGTCATGCCCTTCGGGTTGTGTAATGCTCCTGACACTTTCCAACACTAGATCAACAACATATTCCGAGATTTATTAAATACTTACCTTGTTCCTTACCTAGATGATATCCTCATATTTTCTCACACACTTTCTGAACATGAACAACATGTCAAAACAGTGTCACATCTATGACAACATCAGCTGTATGGGAAACTAGAGAAGAGTGTCTTTGAAGCCGACTTCATTGAATTCCTAGGCTATGTGCTGTCTCCAGGTTGTATTGAGATGGACAAAAAGAAAATACAAGCTATTATCAATTGGCCAGTTCCTAAGAATAAACGCATGGTTCAACAATTCTTAGGATTCGCTAACTTTTATAGACAATTCATAAGAAATGTATCTTCTATATGTGTACCCATAACAGCTCTAACCAAGAATTCAACTTCATGTCTCTGGACACAAGCCGCTCAAATCGCATGTACCACCCTTAAACGCCTCTTCACCTAAACTTCAGTTTTGATGCAGCCAGACACTCAACGTCCATTTTACTTGGAAACAGATGCCTCTGACCTTGCTTTAGGTGCGGTCTTGTCACAGAAGTCAGATGACAAGAATCTTCTTCCTCCAATAGCCTTCTATTCTCACAAATTAACAGCTGCAGAAAGAAATTATGATGTAGGCGAGAAAGAACTACTCGCTATTAAAACAACCCTGGAGGAATGGAGACACTGGCTTGAAGGCACTGTACATTCCGTAACGGTCTATACGGACCAAAGTAATCTAGAATATCTCCATTCTGCAAGACTACTCCGTCCACGCCAAGCCTGCTGGGCTCTGTTCTTTGCTCATTTCAATCTCCACATCACATACCGACCCAGCTCTAAAAATGGCAAAGCTGATGCCCTGTCACGTATTTATGTGACAGAAGAGCACTGTACCCAAAAAGAAAAAGAACCGATTTTTAAACCATATTTTTTCCTTGCTACCCATAACACTCTTATAAATACTATATTAGGAGATCCAGCACCAATGTACCAGTAGAAGCAGCAAATCTACCAATTGTTCAAGGTCTCCAGTACCACCACCAACAAATCTATATACATCCTGATTACCGCTTCAAGGTCTTACGACACCACCATGATAATCTAATGGCTGGACACCGTGGGGTACAAAACAACATAGAATTAGTACAACGTCACTTCTGGTGGCCTTTATTATCTGCTAATGTACGTTCTTTTGTACAGTCATGCCCTGTATGTGCACATAGCAAACATCAATTCAAAAAACCTGCTGGGTTACTACAGCCCTTACCTGTGCCAACACAACCTTGGACAGACATATCCATGGACTTTATTGTGGATTTACCACCATCTCAAGATCACACTACAATAATGGTGGTGGTAGATAGATGTACTAAAATGGCTAATTTTATCCCTGTTCCCAGTATTCCGACAGCATAACAAACCTCCAAGTTATTCCTTCACCATGTTTTTCGTCTCCATGGGATACCCTGTACTATAATCTCAGATTGAGGGTCCTAGTTTACCTCACGTTTCTGGACACACTTCTGCCGTAGTCTGCGCATCACCCTTGGCAGGTCTTCCGCATATCATCCACAATTCAAATTTCAAAACGGAGGGAACCAATCAAACGGAGAGAACCAATCAACACTGCTTTTCTGTCTATCTACAGGAAGATTGGATGAATCTCCTTCCATTAGCAGAATTTCCATACAACAATCATCAGAAAGCTTCCAGTGGGCTCTCTCCTTTTTTCCCCAATTATGGGTACCATCCTAAAACTCTACCTGATTTACCCTCTGTTATTCCAGTACCTGAGGTGTCTCAGCGCTTATGCACCCTCCGTTCACAATTATGCTCACTAGTTCGACAGTTAATCACCACCCAGGCACAACAGAAGCGGCAGGCTGACAAGAGGAGAGTTTGGCTTTCCATTCAACATCTCCGACTCTCCTGTCCAATGAAGAAACTTGGTCCTAGTTACATTGGTCCATTCTTCATTTCTAAGATAATAAACTTTCCTGGTCATGAGGCCTTGCCTCCACCACCCATCTGAGTCTGGGACAATGACGAGGTACAAGAGATCCTGTATTCCAGGAGGGAACATGGTAGATTAGAATATTTGGTTTACTGGAAGGGGTACGGTCCTGAGGAACGTTCCTGGGAACCTGTAGGTAACCTTCATGCTGCTGCTAAGGTACATGTCTTCCATCTGAGGTTTCCTAACAGACCTTCCATGGTTCATGCACGGAGATCATGCCTTGATGGTTGACACTGTCTTGGGACCAGGACACATCTCCTTACCAGGGGGTCCTCAGTAGTGGGTGTCCTCTCAGCCTTCCCGCATTGCCAGCGTGCTGGGCATTTGGTGGTGTCATGGCCCTGGCATCAGAGTAGTGTAGTGGGTGTCCAGAGGACACTCCTCCCTTAGCTGACTTTTGATTGGTCCCCTAGTGGGTGATTACTAGCATCACCATGGTTATGGGGGTGTTCCTTGTTCCTGTGGGCTATAAAGCCTGGGCAGTCCCATAGTCCAGTGCTAGGTAATTCTGCCTGTTTCCAGAGACCAAGCGTTTTCTTCCTAGTACCTTTCCCGGAGTCCTTATCATACCTTGAATCCTGGCTTTTGACCTCCGGCTTGTTTACTGACTACGCTACTGCTGCCTGCCCTGACCTCGGATCTACTGACCATGTTTTTGCCTTTCCCTTATCTGTTGTGATGTATTGGATTCCTGCTAATATTACTATAGTAGGTTATTCTCTGCCTTCTGCCATTGGGTTCTATTCAGGAACCGTGTCCTCTGACAGAAATAGGACTGGTGAGCAGTCTTAAATAATATCGCCAGCCCAGGTACCTTTAGATAATCAGACCCTAACTGCATATGCAAAACAAATTTCAAGGTCTTCCATATAAAAAAAAATATAAGTTTATTAAGCATATTGCTCAGGGTAAAAATATTGTTCCAAAAATGGTGATCTGACACGTTTCGGCGTTACATTGCTGTGATCATAGATCCTTAAACAACATATGTATCATACAACTTATAAAAGTCCCACAAGGAGCTAATTGGCTGCATTGTTAAGAACAAGTTAACTGTTTCATTACCCATATCAAAAAAGGTTCATGCCAGTACCATTTACTATAATACAACTTATATACAATTTACCATGTGATACATAATCATATATATTATTTAGAGCCACAGAAGAAATATATCACACTCCAGGGTAGCTAAATTTGATAAAGCTAAGATATGATAAATCACAAAATATTACTGCAGTAGAAAGTAAAGTATCTCTATAATAATATTGAAATATATTGTACGTATTTATTTGGTTTATATTTTACTTATGACCAATGATTCATAATATCAAACTCTGAATTGAAACCTCTAGGGATTTGTGTTTGTAACCAAAATATCAAATAAACCTCTTGTCTTGCCAACAAGGTTGTCCTATCTCCTCCACATTTTTGAAGGACCACTCTTTCTATTGCTTTCCACTTGAATGTGGCAACATTGGAATTGTGAGTATACATAAAATGACTAGATAAAGCAGAAGACAAATATTACCCAGGTGCTCATCAATTCTAGACCTTACCTGTCTGGTTATAATACCTACATATTGCAGGGAACATTGTGTACATTCAACCAGATCTATCACAAACTTAGTTCAACAGTTTATAGAGCCCTTAGTATTAAAGATTCCCCAGTGACATGAGAGGTAAAGGTCTGAGACACCTGGATAAAATCACAGGCATTACAACATGTGCTGCCACACCTATACATGCCAAATTGTGACAACCAAGAGCTCCTTGAATGGTGAGGTAACACAGAAGGTGACACATTGTGTTACCAACGGTAAGATTTTAAGTATACACAAATTCGCAGCCACCTCCAAATATGTCCTTCAAAATATCATCACCATACAATATCGGAAGGTATGCTCAGTTTGGCTTGGTGTGTAATTGGGAGCTTGCTTCAATTCATTTCAATTGGCAGCATGGCCTTACATTGGCTGAGCGAGCTGCTATGTAATGTCTTAAAAAAAACATTCTTTACAAGGAGGCAGGCAGTAGCAGCCTTACTAGATCAAATAATTAATTGAATTAAAATATTTACACTTAATTTTAAATAAAACTAAAAAGACCTTGTACTGGATTCATATGTTCTCATTGAACAGGTCACCTCTGCTAGCACTTTAATAGTTACATTTGAAATGTTGAAGAAAATATTGTCTAGACCTATACTCAATCTATTTCTTTGTTTTTCTCAGTTGTGAAACTATGGTCAGCACATATGACAATGTTGTATCATGATGTGGCAGTTCAGTGTTTTCATTAATCAAAATGTCAATTCCTTTTATACTTTGTGAACTCAACTATCTGAGTTAAAATAATATCTCTTAGCTGACTCATTTTTATTTGATTTGATATCTTATTTTATATTATATTCAATGGCTCACAAAACACACTAAATTTATGATGTGCCTGTTTTAATAATCATCTCTCTGGGCACATGCTGAGAAGTTTATGGTTGACTTTAACTATTTTTTTTTACCATTACATATATTTAACAGTGATGCAATTTATGAGTGCACAAGAAAAACAAAATAGCATTATGTGCTTATATATTCGTTTACAAGAACTCTTCAGAATAAATTGAGGCCATTACCACCTCACTCACTGTATTCAAAGTAATATACAAAAAACTTAGAGAATATTTGTTATACCTTGAGATAGCCACAATATAACTCATGCTGATCAAAGAAGGTGACAGAAAGCCATCAACTGTATGTAAAATTGAATCAAATTAATTGTGAAAGCACTTCATACTAATGAATTTTGTAGGGAAAAGGTCACTTAATTTGATTTGATGTGGAAATGTTCTATGTAATGAATTATTTGATTCATGCATTAAGATTGTGATCCTTAGAAACCAACAATACTATCAATTTAAACAAGAATAAAGCACCTTGAAATTATTGTCTTGCAATACATTGACATAGCAGTCAAATGTGAAAACTTTCTGATGGTAAACTTTAGCTAATCAAATGTCATATATATAATCTTTGCCATTAAAAAAGTATATGTGTACTTTTTATGTTTTTGTTTTTAATCTATCAGTGAAAAGGGTTAAATCCGTGCATATAGTAATGTTTCTTTTAAAATGTTATGCCGACCCAATGGGATGAACTCTTTTTTTTAGAACAATTCCAATGAACATCAAATCAGTGTGTGCATCATATGACGTTCTTGAAGTCCAGCCCTTAGGAAGCCTATGTAGAGAGTGGGTGGGACTGCTCTCCATGTCACAGCCCAGCCAAAAGAGGAAATAAAGGGGGGGTGGAGGTACAGAAGATAAAAAGTAGGATTATAAATATTTTATTATAAAATGCATATACACTTTATAAAAAAATAATGATGCCATTTTGCTTTATCTTCACTTTAAATACATTGTACTCTTACTGCATGACACATGTAAAAATACTTTGAAGCCATTATAGCTAAATAGGCTGCTTGGCACTGTAGCAACTATTGCAATCTATCTTGGTTGTTATGTAAAAATGTTGTTGTAATACTTGATAAAAGCTTATCAAATTATCTACAAAACATCCCATTGGTTTTAAAGGGACATTATAGTCATTTTCAAGCTCATCCTTTTTCACAACTGGCAGGAATGTTATCAATATACAGTACATGCAATAAAAATGATTTGTGCTGTTTAAGATATTTCCCCAACAATATATTTATTGCTTCTACAGCTCATAAAAATAAACACGTCAGCCTCCAATTACTCATTGAGTCGCACAACCGACCTGTAGGTCGTAGTGTGTGCAATTCATAGTTTATTCATCTCTACTGGCCCCCTTCTAACCAGCTCCGGCTGCAGCGTTAGAGCAATCTGTAACTCCAAAGCTGATCCTGCCCCTCTGCGCGCATGCATGAGTGATTGCACAATCAATGGTTGCTATAGCAACCTTTGAAGCATCCTCAGAGCTGATTAACGCTCTGTATAAAAGGAAATTCACATAACCAAATTAATTAAAAGCAAATTTGTAACACAGCCTGTGTGTGTCGTTTTATTTAGCCAACAGTTACATCTCCATTCTTATATTACTTTTTAGGATTGTAGTTTTACTACTGTTTTCATATAGAAATGTTCAACGCTTTACTCCGGTTTTCTGGTTCTACTGCTGATTGGAACATAATATTCATAGATTTTAAAGGTATGCTGTATATATGTCACTTATAGATATTAGACAGATAGATTGATTGATTGATTGATTGATTGATTGATTGATACATCTAAATATACACATATACAATCTTTGATACAGTGATTATGGGCATCAATCAGTTTGGATTTTAAACATTTTAATGTCAGCTGAGGGAGAATTTTTTTTTAATAACTTTGCCAGATTCATATGTAAAACATTTAATAAATCCTGGTAAATAAAATCAGTTTTAAAAATGGTCCCAAGTTTGCAAGATTCCCTTCACTGACACACGCTAAGGTATACCAGTTCCTCTGATAGCATGCAAGTAAGCTCTCCTTCTATTCTGTAGCAGCAGTGCTAGGTAAAGCTGATTAGACATGGAAATAGAAAGAAAAAACTTTTAGAGATGCCTGGGGATGGGACTATTTTTAAATAAAAGCAGTAAAATTCAAATTAATTAAAAAAATCACTTAAAAAATCTGCAATCATGTTATATGGATCATAAGGATTTTTTCATATATAGCTTTTCATTTATTATAGACCTTTAAAGGGACGGTGTGCTGTAACATTGGTTTCCCCTTAAAGGGACATTGTACCCTAAGTATTCACACCCCACTGTAAAGAGACTTTTGTCCCAGGACTTCCAAGGGACTGTGCATCTAGCCATGTGCAGGCACAGTCATGTTATTTTCCTATTCAGTTTAAGGAAATTTACTGTGAAATCTTATGAGATTGCAACAAAGCAATGCATGAGCTCAGCACTGCTGAAGCTGATTGGCAAATTTTTTTTTTTTTTTTCCAACTTGTAGCTCTACAGCAGCTCCAAGTGTTCACAGAACACTTACTCTGGTGGGCTGAATTTTTTTGAGGTATAATATCTTCCCTTCAGTTAATATTTTCATGTCAGCTTTTTACAGTTATGCTGCATCACTTTCAAGTGTTTTAGCATATACGCATTATGTCCCTTTAATGTGTTTCCAATTACTTGTTATACCAGCAACAGAGTATAACATGTTTGAATTTTTTTTTGCTCCTTTAGGTTTATTGTGTATATGAAATAGCTGGTTTTGATGTTTGGCCATACAACCCATTACAATGGACTGAGCTTGCAGGAAAATGAGATCTCCTTATTTTATAATTTTCTATACACACACTTGCTTCCTTAGCTTATATCTGTCAGTATACTAAAGCCCAATTGAAACTTAACATTTTATTAATATCTCTCTTACCTAACACTGGAAGTGTAATTTATTCTTTTGGCTGTGTTTTCTATAGCCAATACTTAAGTTGAATGTCAATTTTGATGAATTAGTGCCCGGTTTTTAATAATACTATTAAAAACAAGAGCACTTTAATTAATCAAAATTGACATTTCACTTGTTTTTTTCAAAAACTTACCTTTTA
>CAJPDP010548003.1:0-12840 GCA_905336975.1 Bombina variegata variegata
TCTCATACATGCTTTGTAAAAAATGCATGCCCCCTCGTGGAAAAAAAATGCCTTCCCCATTTAATTCGTTCTGGAGCCTAGTCTGCTTCTGTGTATTATTTTCATGCTAATCTCTGCTTTGAATACATCATTAGGTGCAGACTGCAGTATATTTTTATAGTGTTTAGTGTCTACTCTAATGTCCCTATGTCTTCAAATACAAAGTCAGTTCTGCAGAGTGTTGGAAGCAAAGAAATTCTTCATGCTGTTAAACATGCTGGGGAGGGGTAACCAAGGTCTCAGACTGGACTGCTTTGCTGTGACTACTGACAATGACTGATGTCTCTGGAATGGAATGCAGATGAGATGCCTATGCTTGATCCTACCTCATGTGTCAACAATCAAATTATTTTTTAAAACATATTTTAGTCTAATGACTAATAGCCATTTACGTATATCAGTAAGAAAATATAGGTGTGAGGCTGATTCACACCCAGGAGTGATGAAAGTGCAATTATAACTGACCTGCATGCACACATTTCTGACACACATTCCTCAATGATCTGCAGAGTATCACATGAAAAAATCAAAATAAGCTTCTTAAAACAAACACAAACAGTGGTGATATCCCTAGATGTGAGCTGACGATAAATAGGGGAGTGGAATAATGAAAATCTCCTGTAATTATGGAAAAGCAGGAAGTAGGTTGGTGTGTCTGCTCCAAGGATGTAAGCAGTAGTAACACTCCCTGCTATGGCAGCTGTAGATGTTACTTACAGACTGGAACAACAAAAACCTGCATATTACTGTTACCACTGGCTAGTACATAGAACCTCTTCTAGATGTAAGTGGTTTTCAGTCCTCAGCTACTGGAATATGCTACTATTTGATAAGTGATGGAAGATGCAAATAATGTGCGTAAGGGCCTGATAACCGATTTCAAAATCTTTGCATCAGACAACAATTTCGGATACAGATTTATTTTTTGAGAGTGCATCTGTTATCAGGGATTTAACCTTTTGGCTTCCACTAACACACAACAATGATTCCTTCTTACATTGGCTACTAGTGGTATGTACAAAACAGTGATTTAACCCTTTGGGTACCCGTGATCACACAATAGTGATTTATCGCCTTTGCCACCTTTACACAAATACACCAGTGATTTAACCCCCTGATTACTCATAGCATACATGCAGCAGTGATTTTACTTTATAACTGCTTGTAGCTCACATGCAGCAGGTATTGTGATTGTCACAGGTCCAGTGTGCTGTACAATGCCTCTGGCTTTGACAAAACCATGTGAGGGGAGTTAAAGGGATATGAAACAGTGCTCCTTTAGTAAAACAAATATTCTAAATCAAAGTACACATAAAAAGACACAGACTGTGTAAAAAAGCAGCAAACAATGCACTTATTTTGTTGCAAAATGAGCACTCAGAAATTCTCAGTGCAGCCACTGCCCTCAGGGAAATGAGTGGGGCTGACATGTTGGTAAGTTATGTTGCATTATGTCCTCTACTGAGCATGGGCAACATGGACGGCCTGTTTCACTTGTATTCACTAAACACTAAGGCCCCAATGTTTAACACATCGACAAACAGATTTGTCGAGATTTTCAAAGATAAGGAGCATGGCCGAGCAGTGCTGGCGAGCGGCGATGTCACTCTCATAGAAGTCAATGGGAGCATGACGTCACCACCTGCATCGCCGCTTGTCGGCATTTTGCTGCGGCCAGGGCCCTATTTGAAGTGGGCCTACACGGTGCAGTGTGCTTACTGAAACTAAGGCACACTCCAAATATTGCCTGCAGAACCTAATTTTTGCTACACCTACTCTAACTACCTCAGGTGATGTAGTCTCGACAGCTGATAGTTGACGAGACAAACATGACTGCTGTCCTCCTCGCAACCTGCACTTCACTAATTTGAACATATTGCACTGGTGTCAATATGTTCGAATCAAAGTCCAGCCTACTCCCACTAGCACGCCCCGCTAACTGACTCTTAACACCTATATCTACGTCACATCTAACCTAAACTCCCCCTGCTTTGCCTTGCTACCTCCCACCGACTGTCTACACCTACGTCAGAGCTAACCTACACTCCCCCTGCTGCGCCCAGCTAAATCCCCCTGACCGCCTACTCCTACGTCACGCCTAACCTACACACCCCTGGAACGCCTAGCTAAGACCCTATTACCGCCTAATTTTAGGTTATGTCTAACTCCCCTGGAATGCCCCAGCTAACTCCCACATACTGCCTACTGTCTGAAAAATACCTCACTATAATAAACTATACTAAATAGTAAACCTCCACATTATAACTATAGGGGCTATTATAAACAATGTTAAAATTATGTGTCACTGAGATGTGCTAAATGCAGGCGGCCGACCACTGGAGGGCCAGCTAAACCTCACCACACTAGCCGGGGTCCTAGAACTGAGCGCTAGACCGGAATTGAAGAGTCCCCCATTCTTCCCAGAAGGTAGCACCCCTAAATAAGTGGTATGCCTAGGTGCCTCATCAACTTGCCGACAATCCCCTGCACGATCGGCACCCCTTTTAAGAAGTGCTAGACCGGGGCTCAATTCTGGTCCGGTGCTCAGTTCCAGGAGTCCAGCTAGTGCGGCAAGGGTTTGCTGGCTCTCCGGTGGTCGGCCGCCTGCATGTCTCCTTGACAAAATATGCATTGTCATGTACAATGTAGATTATTTAAAGTATTGTAGATATCTTAAAAGGGATTTATATCTTAAACATATATTTGAAAATATATGTTTATGTTTAAAATAATAGAAAGCATCATTAAATAGCTTTTAGTCTACAAATATATACAATACTTTAAACAATATGCATTGTACATGACTATGCATATCATTTAAAAATTGTCCCCTAAACTGCCATAACCTAATACTAACTGTAGAAGCTAAGGCCCTATACATAAAATTGCAAGATTAAAAATGATGCATTGTTATGTAGAACGCATATTATTTAAAAATTTGCATATAAATTAAAATGTAAATTGATGTTGCTTGTTTTGTTTATTATCTGATATTAAAGATAGTATAATTAAAATTATAGTTCTACATAACTGCATACCTGTTATGTAAAAATATAATTTAATGCTACTAACTACTATAACATAAATATATATTAACATATTTATCTATGTTATTACTAATAAACACAACAAGCTAACATAAATACATTTTAATGTATATGCAATAATTAAAACAATATGCAATATACATCACAACGCATAAAAATTTAAATATTGAATATAAATGCAAGGCCAGACTACAAGTGTTAGATATGACTTAAAATGTAGATATTCTTGCCTGTTGTGTTTATTATTTTAAATAAATATTTTGAAAACATATTTATGTTATAAAATGCAGTTACATTATAATTATAGTATAACATAACTGCATGGATGTTATGTAATATTACAATTGTAATACTAATAACTTTTGTACCATAACCATACATTTTAAAAATATATTTATGTTTACAATAATAAACACAAGAAAAAAAAAATACATATTAATTTATATACAATACTTAAAAGAATATGCACCATACATGAGAATGCTCTGCATCTTCTTCCATGCCAGGGCCCTCTTCATCCCGTGTCCAGGAGCCGGGAGCCCTTCTTCGAGGAGGTGGAGGCGGACTTTGGCGGCCTCTTCCGCCGCCTGCGCTCCGCATCTTCTTTCTTCTAATCTTCAGCTCTCTTCCTAGAGCCCTGGTCTTCATGCGGTCGCCGCAGCACACTGAATGTTCAGAAGTGCAGAACCCCTTAGCAATAGCAATAGCAAGAATGTATTTAATTTTAAATTCTAATCATCCAATAGATTTTTTTCTCTATTGGATAATTAGAATTTAAAATAAAATTCTTTCTAGCTATTGGCTGATTAAAATCAGCCTATAGGGATTGACTGTTAAAAAAAAATAGCCAATAGGGATGAAGCGGTACCCCTGTATAAAGAGGTTCCGCACTTCCAAAATTTTAGTGTGCGGCGGCAACAGCATAAAGACCAGGGCTCTAGGAAGACAGTCTAATATTAGAAGAAAGAAGATGCAGAGCAGAGAAGGCAGAAGAGGCCGCTGAAGTCTGCCTCTGCGAAGAGGCAACTTGAGCCTGGATGAAGAGGGCCCAGGTGTGGAAGAAGATGCAGAGAAGAGCCAGCATCACTGACCAATGGCATGTAGTAAATGCCTCTCAGCGATGCTGCCTGTTAACCGCTATTTCGGGAGCTTGGAATTTTTCAACAGGCTTGCTCGACATATCCCCTTCGTAGCACTTTCGATCATTGGAGCCCAAGCCAACTAATGTTAATCTAGAAGATTTATGACATCAAGCTAGATATGCCTTCCTGTAGAAACCCCATCCCCCTTGTAGGGCTGTGACAGGAAAGAAAAGAAAGAAAAGGAAAGGAAAGAAGAAAGAAAGAAAGAAAGAAAGAAAGAAAGAAAGAAAGAGTGAAATCCTTTTAAAGGGATATGAGAAACAAAAATGTTATTTTATGATTAAGACAGAGCATGCAATTTTTAAAAAGTTTCCAATTTACTTTGTTCCTATGGTATTTTTTGTTGAAGAAATACCTAGGTAGGAGTCTAGAGCACTACATGATAGGAAATAGTGCTGCCATCTAGTGCTCTTGCAAATAGATAACATCCTTGCAAAACTGCTGCAATATAGTGCTCCAGACACATGCACACCCCATAACTTATGTCCCTGCTTATTCAACAAAAGATATTGAAAGAACAAAGACAGTTTGATAATAGAAGTGAATTAGAAAGTTGGTTAAAATTGCATGTTCTATCTGAATCATGAAAGAAAAATTTGGAGTTTCAATTTTTATTTTATTGGATGCTGAAAAAATGAATATTTTAAATTTTTGGCATTAAAACGTTATACAAGTGCAAATAGGTCTAATGTGATGGAGCATAGTATTATTGCACTATTGCTTACATATAAATACAGTATGTGTTTATCCTCTGCAAAAAATGAATTATGGATATTGGGTACACAGGACAGGAATAAGGCTGTTTCTGAAAAGAGTATCTGTGTGTTGCAAATGAAGATAGGTAATTGAGATATGAGAAGGGGGGGGGGTCCAATTAAAAATATTCAAAACCCACATTGTGAGTGTTAGACCTAATGATCTGTGATTATAATGTTTAAACATTTACATTGGTATAGGCTTTAGTGTATTTTTCACTCCTAATTAAGAGATTGGATATTTTAGACAACAATATTTATTATTCACAATCATTTATATAGATAACATGGTATATCTAACCACTTTCTGTATCCACATTTGGAGAGATTTTGTTTCTGTTTATATGGGTTTATTTCCTTTATTACTCCAGGATAGATTAATTTAAAGTCCAGGATAGTGAACAAAAATAGAGTGAACGTAACTGGATATTATAAAACACAATTTTGTGCAGCAGATGAAGATGTGATATAAGTTATTAGTGTCACATATCAAATGGCTTCCCACAACATTACCACAGTAACCATTGCTGTTTTTCAGGTTCTTACCTGAAACTTTATAAACAATGTCAGTGTGTTCAAAAACACATTCAATTGTTATTGTGAGGGAAAATAACTGAGTGACCTTTTTGTTTTAATACTGCCCTTATCTGTTTACCCTCCCTGAGTGATGGCTGATTTTTGTTACAATGAAACTAAGGAATGCGAGAACAAGTTAAAACAAAAGAAATTATACCCATGCCCTGTCTTTTATATGTAGGGAATGTCAGTGACATTGTAAAGGGCTGAAGCACAACTGGACTTTACTGGAATACTAATGTGGTTAATTATCCAACTCCCTCCATCTTAAATCTCAGATAGCATATTAAATGTCATATCCTCCAGACTGAAAAAATAGCTCTTTATGGCAATGTCACAATGAAATCCAGCACACAGTTTTTTCTCATCTCACAGATACGTTCTATGTAAAAACAATTATGCCTAGCATAGTGATATTTTTATAGCAAAGATGTCTCATGCACGTTAACAAAACCTCACACATGTCGTAATATTAGAATACAATTGTAAAATATGGTGTTTTGGCAAAATAGAACAGGGTTAAAGGGACAGTAAAGTCAAGATTGTTAATTTAGATATAGAATCTTAAACAACTTGCCAATTTACTTTTATTATCAAATTTTCTTTATTGTCTTAGTATCAATTACTGATGAGTATGTTAAGGATCAGCAATACACTACTGTGAGCTAGCTGAACACATCTGCATAGCCAGTTACTGATGGCATATATATGCAGCCACCAATCACCAGCTGGCTCACAGCAGTGCATTGCTGCTTTTGAGAATTGTAAACTATTATATTCCCTGTGCTGTTTGAAGAACAATTCAAACTGTTAGCTCACAAAAAAAATTGACTTTTGAAGTGGTTGGCGGAGTGTGGAGTATTTATATTTCATATCTATATTAAAAAAGTAATTTATAGTGCATCTTTATTACAACTGATTAATTAAACTCCATCTAAAATATCACTAACATTCTGGATCTGATTTTAAAAAGAGTAGAGTTTACCATCACTTTAATTTTGAGTTTACTGTCACTTTAAAATGCAATATACACTTTAATAATATCCCAGCTTTAAATAAGGAATGTGGTTAAAAAACAAGTAAAAGGGGATTCTAAAACATGTTTTCTTAATGAAAGAATGCATAAAGCACAGAATATACACAGAAGCTCCTAAACTAATCCAAATACTAACTAAGCTACTAGCAGCTCTGTCCTTAACAACACAAAAAATGTAATAATTAAAAACTAACTCAAGCATAGTCTTTATTAAACCTGTTCTGAAGCAAATATCAATAGGCATGCGTATGTGCAGTAATAGAGATTTAAGTAGATGAAAATATGGTCTTAAGATAAATAATACAAATATGGTAAAATAAAGGTAATGACATAAATGGTCCATTCTAGCAAACGGCGAATGTTCTTAGAGCAATGAGAGCACAGATACGACAGTTATAGTAAATAAATGACTCTGTGCCTGTCACCTCTAATGTGACTCAACGCAGTAAACCTAATATTTGGCTTGTCTATAACCAACAGCAGAGAGCTTTGTGATTGGTCAACAATTTTGGGCGGATACTTCTAAACCGCTGAATGGCTGTTTTATCTGAGCTCACTCCCCTTCCCTGCATAGAGTGGTACAGTCTGCTCTGGGTACCAGAAGCTGAATAGAGGTGGGAACCGGAAGACATGGTGGTTGCTAGGGGACCGCTGGAGGCAAGCGTTGGCATAGCTTGGTGAAGGTGCCATCCACGCTGGTTTTATTTGGGGACACCGCCCCTGCCGAGCCTCCCTTTTGGGAGGAGCCGCCATGAGATTACCTCCACTACCCGCCACCTTTGTTGCTCAGACATGGCTGAGCTAAGCCGAGAGTCCGTTATCAGCTTCTTGTTAGAGCGGGGCGGCCGTGTTCCCAACCAACAGCTTGTAGATCACTACAGGGCAATACTTACCCAAGCTCCCCCCGGGGAGCCCCGAGCCGTTGCCCGACAGCTCTTTAAAGACATTGTGAACGAGGTGGGCAGTGTGCGGGCAGAGGATGGCGTGAAGTACGTGTGTCTGCGCAAACGGTACCGGGGGGAATGTCAGAACAACAAGCCGCCTTCCAGAGGACAGAGTCCGATCAGCAAGCAGCACAGCCAAGAGACTCCTGTATTCAGAGAGATCAGTAACCCGGAGCCGCTGACTCGAGAGCTGTATCCCCGTGGAGAGAGCGATGCTCCCGAGCTAACCTCTAAGGGAGAAAAAGGAACCGGTGAACCCCACCTGTCATCGCAGTCTGGAGAAGAGAGCGATGAGCCGGAGCCGCTTTCCCAAGAGGGAAGCTTAAGCAGCGAGCCCAGCACAGAACTGTCATCGCCGCCCCCTAGCATCTCCGTGACTGAGGCAGGGGAGCAGGGCCACGGTCTGGGTGTTACGCTGTGCCCGGCTTCCCCTGATGTCTCCCACCTGGGAGGGCGGACTCCCCGCGGCAGCCGCAGAGGGGTGCTGGAACCCGTGTCCCCGCAAATCCGCAAGGGCTGTGCCTTATACCGGGCCCGGGACACTGACAGCTCTTCTCTGTACAGCTCTTCCTCTGTGTCAGGCAATGAGGAGGAGGATGGCGGAGGCAGCAGTGGTGGGTCGGTGTCGGGTTCGGCAGCATTGGATCCGCTTGAGCACGCCTGGATGCTGAGTTCCTGCAGGGCGCGCTGGGAGAGCCTACGGGAACTGCTAGGCTCTGAGCCCGGGCTGATTCCCCGCCGGGACTTCATCACCGGATTCTCTTGTCTGCATTGGGCAGCCAAGCACGGGCAGCACGAACTACTAGCAGACTTGCTGACATTTGCCCGCCAGCACCACGTGCCTGTCAATATCAATGCTCGGGCTGCGGGGGGCTACACGGCCCTACACCTGGCTGCCATGCACGGTCACCTGGAGGTTATAAAGCTGCTCATCGGAGCGTATGACGCGGACGTGGACGTCAGAGACTACAGCGGCAGGAAAGCCTGGCAGTACCTGAGTCCTGGCACTGCAAGAGATGTGCAGGGGCTGACGGGGTCGCTAAACGTGGAGGAAGAGGTGGGCAGCGCGGGGTCAGGTCGCTGGCGGCTCTCCAAGGTGCTGCCCGCCCAGCTCATCGTGCACCGGCTGTCCCAGCTTCCTGAGGACGAGCAGGACTCTAACAGAAGGGGCGACATCAGCAGGAAGGGCTCGGGGGTTAGGGGCAAACCCAAGCTAAACAGGATCAGGTTCAAGACACAGATTATCCATAGCAACCTCACTACCAGGGACTGCGGAGAAGAGGAGGAAAGGCCTCTTAAAAGCCCAATGAGGCACAGACCCAAATCCAATGTGTTCGGCTGAGGGGATTGCTCGAAACCAAATGGATTGCACAATGCCTGGATTAGTTTAATCACTCAGCAAACAGGACATGCACTTTATAATTCTCCTAATATGTGAATATCTTGGCACCCAATGGAGCAAGCACTGCCTTTATTTGTGCATATTGAATTAGGATGGGTCAAATGAGTATTGCAACAGCAGGGGTTAATAAGATAACCAGAGAAGATAGGACGTTCTGCAGAGTATTGTTTTTTTTTCTGTTTAAAGTGCTATGCCTCCATATACTGCTATGAACTACCAGAAAGGACTGCATCACTGGCAGCTAAAGGGTTACAGGTTTGCTGGACCCTGCTTGCATAAAAGAGGTTGATACATTTGCTAGGACTGTATCTCATATTTAGACCTGTCTGTGATCTAGGTAACAAGGTATGGTACCATATGAAGCACTCATTGGGTGCTTGGTTTGTTTTTGACAGTTTGTGAAAACTGCTGATCGCAAAACAAATTTATAATGCAGTGGAAAGTATTGAAATGGTAGGCTGTCTCAATTTTCATGAGCCTCCCAATTTTATTATACTTTAATGTCCAATTCTCCTAGCTGTAACATACAGTAACATGTAGATTTGCCAGCACCATACCAAAATCCAATTTAGGCTGTTATAAAGTTCCAGTATAAATTCATCTATATAGATTAAAGGGGCAGTGTATTGTTTTTTTGTTACTCTCTTTTGATGTGTTCTTGATCCATTTACTTTTCTGAGTGTATTGAACTGTAGCTCATTTACCTTGATTTTGTCATTTAATTAGCTGTTTTCAATTGCAGTATTCAAAGGGATATTAAACAGTAAATACATGCTAGACAAAATTATGTATTCAAAGATTATCCATATAATAATATGTAGATTTTTTTTAGAATTATATTATTTGTTTAAATATCGAAGATATAAGTGTAAAGGGGTTGTCTTTAATTTCTATAAGGCAATGGGCACTGCAATGTTTGTACTTGTTTTTTATTTATCTCTCCTGCTTAGGACAATTAGGGACATATAGCAGGCAATACACAAACTGCAAACAAGGCTACAAGGAACATATGCCTGTTAATCTCTTTTATTGTCTGTTTTTATATATGTTCCTTATTGTTCTCAGCAGGAAAGTGAGATAATTAGCCTTAAGACAGGTTCAAACATGGCTGTGCCCATTGCTTTGTTAAAACACATTGAAATGAGAAAATCAACAATATTCAGATTTAAATTACAGGAAAGAGGGCCAAAATAAATATTTAAAGAATATTGCAGTTTTTTTAATTACACATTATTAAACATTTTATATTACACTCTAATACAATTCAATGCACTTTTAAGTGATAGTTATAGAAAAGCTATGTAAATATAAAGTTTAAAACAAAATCATGCTCCCAGTGGGGTGCTAAAATGTTATTTTTCTATTGTTCTAAATATTTGGTCTCACTGTGTATATTGAGATAAGATCAGGAAGATATAGAGAGTTAAACTAATGAAGTCTGCTTTCTCTGCAAACAGTCCATTTAATTGGGTGGTGATTTTGATTAACAGAAACAGCTACTTCATATACAAAAATATACTAAAATGAGCTATTTCTTATATATTTTACACTCTGCAGCTGGTATAACAAGTCATTTGAAACAATTGAAAACAATTTTACAGTATACTGTCCATTTAAATCAAATTATGTTATAGTTTTGCTGGAAATGCCTTAATGTTTAAGTAAGGTCAGTTTTCATATCTGAAGAAGTATAAAATACAAACTATTGACTAAGCTACTAAATGGTATAGGGACAAAGCAGTTAATATTTTGGATGTACAACTAATTGTTAGTGTAGTATTTAATTTATGTATTTCTAATAGGTTTATTACAACTGATACTTAACATATATATTTGTAACTCTGTGCCAAACTAAAAAACTGAATGTTTTGTAACTGACACCTTTTGGATAATAACACAATGTGAAAGTTTTCATACTTTTTCTGCCTAAGAATTTAATGTAAAATGTTATGATATGTTTATACTTAAATGCTCTAATAATAACAATCCCCTTTATAAAGGGAATATAATATTAATTGGGAAAAAAAAAAATTCCGAACAGTAGCACTTACATTGTACTAGTGTAATAATTTCTTTGTAATATAAAATTTGAGATTTTTATTTTTTCATTAATGTATTAATATTGGGATAGAATTATTTAAATTTCTACTTTAATAGCTTCAAATGTAAATATACAGTGCATTTTTCTGAGACAGAAATATGTTTTAAATCTTTTTTTTTGCACATGCTTTCCATTAGGAACCTAACAGGTATTTAATAATAAAATTTGACAACAGCAGTCTTGTAGTTCACTACAGAACAAATTCATTATTGCATTTGATGTGGTGAAGGTTTTCTTTATTGGTTTATGCTGAATGCGGACAAAGAACTACTTTAGTTTGTTATATGACATGGAACAAGAAAGGGTTTCCCACATCTCATTACTGGTGGGAGAGCTAGAGATGAATGCCACCTTTGTTCAGAGGGTGTTTTATTAAGCTGAATGCCAATGGCCAAAGATCTTGTATTAACCCCATAATGACTAAAAAGACTGCAGTACACAATTACCGGACAGTGAATAACAAACACTACTAGAAGCAAAGAGTTTGCACTTTCAATAGTTTGTTCATGACACATAACAGTGAGGTGGAATAATTTACATTTTCAGCACATTTTTGTTGGCTTTTAAGATGTTGCTTTATGAACAAAGTGGGTGCCGTGATGCATAATGATGGTTCTGTTGAGCGTGATCTGCATATGTTTGCAATCTATCCTTTTTATTAAAAAGTCTTTTCTGTTGTTCCCACTTTAAGTATGTAATCTAGTGAATGTTCCATCTGCTCATTTTTATTTTATCTACTTTAAAAATGCACTGTGCTAGAGTGGGTATTTCATAAACCTTGATGTTGTCAAATGTTAATATTTTACCTTGGTTCTATAGGAAGCTGCAAAAAGAGATTTTGTGATTAATATGAAAAAATGTTTAACACATTACAAGTTACCTAAATCATATTGTAACCAAAAGTCTACATGATCTACATTAGGCTGGTCCTGTTTATAACATTTGTATTTCTATTTTCACTGTGTCATCAAGTAAAATGTAAACACAACAACTGTGTGATGTGTTTTTGAAATACAGGCAGACATGACAACTTTACTATAAATGGCACTTTAAGGTATCCAAAAAAAAGTGAGATCACCACTGCAGCAGTCTGGTACAAATAGTGGCAAGAATTCACAGTAACCCTAATTTTGTGTGATTTTTGATCTTCAGGCTAGGGATGGGCAAATGTAGTAAAAGTGCAGTTCACTTGGTAGAACGAATAGTCCTGTGGAATCGTATTCGGCAATTAAATGTTATTTCCGTTTTTTTGAATGTTACTTTAATTTTCGAATGATCATAATTAGATCAAATATCCACATTCAAAATTTCGAATGTCACATTCAATTTAACAAATACTATTCAGAAGTTCAATAGTAGAGAATTTAGTAAATTGATGCATAATAGATACAAACAAATATATACAAATATATTGATTCAAAATTTTGATTAAAATTTTTCTAGTTCCAATATTGCATAAATCAATTTGATTTATTCAATATTCAAATTAGAACATTTCAAATTAAATATTACATTTAAAAATATAGATTTTGAACTACCATTACATTAAACAAATGTTAGAATGTGGTACAAACATTCGAAACAAACAAATGTGTTAAAATTCTTTTCATTTTTTTTGAATGTTGCAAAACATTCTCTGATCCCTACCTTAGGCCCTAATTCTGATCTTGACAAGTATTGCCCAACCAAGAGTCCCCCTTGGGCAAGTTATAATAATTATAATTTGTGATTTATATAGTGCTTTTCTCCCTGTGAGACTCAAAACACTTTAAAAATATACCAACATGAAGACATAAAA
>CAJPDP010548478.1:0-16750 GCA_905336975.1 Bombina variegata variegata
TTTTTTTTTTTTTTTAATAATATAACGTAGTTGGCTGACTACTTGCGTGGCCACTTTTGGGCCAGGTGATTGCGAAAACTGGGAGATATAAAATAGTCAGGTGAGCAGCCACTTTTGGGCTATATGATTATACTGAATAAGAAATAGTCCCCACATCTACAAGGGAGGTATGCTATATATGCTTCTAGTTCAGTAATAACAGGATGTGGGGAGTTAGCTCTTGTGGTAGTCACTCTTAGGCGATAGTCTAAGGGGGGNNNCCGCTCGAAATATAGGGGAAGATGGGTGGGGGGAGGAGGCGCGGGCAAAGTTTTCTATACTTCAACAAAGAGTTAGCTGGGGAGCGAATAAAGAATATATGACACGCATAGAGCCGACACAGGCTATACCAGTGTCAGTTTGCACCATTTTTTTTTCAAACAAGCTTTATTGAGACATTATTTTCATGTGTACAATACAAAACAAATAAAGGAACATTTTATATCACCAACAATCTGGTGTTAATATTGTTTACAGTTTATCTGATCCTTCTTTTAGCTTTACATTTTAAAAATTTTCATGAACGTTCATAAACTTGAAATGTAAAGAGCCTTACTTCATGTGTCAGATTTTTAGAAGGTAGATTTAAGGATGGTTAGATAAGAGCGGAGAGAAAGAGGAGGGGAGAAGAGGAGGAGAGAGAAAAAGGAAATAAAAAAAAAAGGGGAGGGAGGAGGGTCTTGGCTATTGCAAGTCACATTCCTATTAGCAGATGCGCATCTAATAGTTTGGTCATTACAGAGGGGTATCTTTCCAAATGGCCAGCATCATGGCATGAATACCGATTTGGTTAGTTTTAAAATAATGAAGTCTCTCCATTATTAGCAGTTCATCAACCAAAAAGTACCATTCATCAATCAATGGAACTTCATTTGATTTCCATTTTTTAGGGATGAGCTTCTTAGCTCCTGTAAGCATGATCAAGAGAAGGGCCCATCCATGTGTTTCTTTGATTTTAGGAAGATGGAGTAGTAGCATTGTTTCTGGTGTGTTTGTAATTTTAGTTTGTAATTTATCAGATATAATTCTCAGCACCTCAGACCAATAACCCTGAAGCTTAGGGCACAACCACCAAATGTGGATAAGTGTACCGAGTTCACCACACCCCTTCCAACATAAGGGATTTGAGTAGTGTGTAGACGCCGTTTTTATGTTATATAAGTTCAGCTCTGATCCATTATCATGTCTCTAACACTGACCGTTTATGAATAACGTCAATTTTAGACAGGTTCTCCTCTTAATTTAATTTAATCCTGATGGGTTATGTATGTTCACACGATATCATTGGTCGAGTAGTCATTTGTTAAGGTTATGTTAACAAACTAATATTTCATAGCCCATTTGACCGCCAATAATCAGTGAACATCCGGGCAAGTAAAATATAAGCAAAACAGCTCCGGAGCGAACACTGTTAGCTTATGTATTGTAAGAAGCAAACTATATTCTCCAATTCAAATCGAACTAGTAGTCATAATATACTGGTGGCTCATTAGTGTTGTGGGTTCAATAATAAAGGTCCCATTATTAATAAGGATTTTATAGCCTTTCAAACCGCTGATAACCTACGAATATCCGGGCCTGAGTAACAGTTTTTACTTAACCCTAAAACTCACGCTGTAAGCTCAGCGGTTGTGCAGCAGTGCGAACATATAAGGCTTTGTTATTCAGGTTGGGATACTGACTGAATATAAACACTTATACTGTTAACCTATTGGCAGTGCAGCTATTTAAACAATAAGGGTTACATTATTGGTGATACTTTGAAAGGAAGATCTTTGGCTGATTAGCAGCAGAGTTATGTGGATAATAAAAGTTGTGTTACTAACATTTACTCTATAATCTCCTGGATTGCAAGAAACATAGTAGCATCCAGACAGCAATAATAGTTTGAATTTAATCCTGATACTGATGTTTGTCTACTAAGGTATAACATATTACAGATATTCATCAAGCAAACTTTGAACTATATGTTCAATTTCAAATGTTAACAGCTAACAGTAAAATTCTATCTGACAAATAAGAGTTATAAAACTGCCATCGATATCGTAAAATAATTGAGATTACAAAGAAAACACAGTGAGTAGATAGTTATAAAAACATAGACACTTTCAGTAACAATAGAGTATTAATGATGGTCAATATTTCCACAAGGTAATAAACATATACAAAATATACAAAATACCACGTACTGACTGAGCTAATCAAATCAAACCGCAACTTGATTATGACAATGTATAATCAGCCCCAATATGTAGCAATATAGTTGTTTATACAATAAAGGTTATACTACTGACGAGCCATATCGTAGAAAGTTTCCTACATTTTTACAATTGGATATTTGGCTTAAATTGATAGCAGTGTAATAGAAAGAGTCTCTCTCATACATATGAGACTAAAATTGCTATTGTTTAAGAGCACTACTTTAACATCACTTATGATTAATAGTGTTACACATTTAAAATTCAGACCACTGAAATAACAATTATAAAATCATACGCATCGTTATGCACTCATAGTAAGATAACCAATATAAAAGGTGGCCAACGGTGGTGTAACGCACAGCGTGGATACATGTAACCATGTACAGACTCAGCCAATTTATTCCAATTGTAATTTGACTGTGATGAGATATCATCAGCAGTACATAGGTTAACTTTAATCATTATATCAGCAATTCCTACACAAGTATTCAGGCCATCAACTATGATGTTACTAGTGGTCTCAATATGCAGTACACGGGTCAGTAATCAGTGACACACACAGAGTGATCAGATTTAATATTAAACAGTCTTATCACTCACAAGTAAAGTAGACAAATATAGACCTATACAAATCTGTGACTTCTGAGCCAGTATTGATTCACACAAATATTTGTATCCTATGTAGAGCTACCAGTACCACGTGAAAATATATCTACAACACGTGGTTACCTTATCAATTCCATACTAACATTATGATTTATTTTGCATAGTCAGTACCCAGTAAGGTTACTACACTAATATACACCACAGCAGTACCATAATTATGCAGGACTATAATAGAAGTGTATATGAGTGAAAAGGTAAACATACTCTACTGGCATCAAGATATATAATATAGGATATAATCAAATCTACCTTACGTGATATTGATTAGGATATTCTACTTTTATTTTTAACCCATTCAAATATATTTATAGGTGACCTGTAACGTTTTTACAGTGTGACCAGAGACAGTCCATATTCTAATAGTCTACCATTGTGACATATAATATTTAAGGACCGAAGGCACTGATATAATTAATTGTGTTCACAAGGGTCCATTGTTAATAGGACTGAGCTGACTTATAGTATTTTAACTCTTTGTATGTTTTGTTTTGTTTAACTAATTTTAATCATCTATAATAAAAGTTATATTTTACCACAAATTCCCATACCAGTACCACCCTAGAGTCTGGGCATAGAGTGCTTATAGTGCATACTTTTCTGTGGTTAGTTTCTTTACTTCCACAATTTTCTAGTACATATTACAATATTTAGCCAGTGGGGACTGCCTAAATAGTGCCATTGTTTAAATTGTCTTTTTGATAAGGGATTTGCCGTTGGAAAGAGCCGAGGCAATCTTATCGGGTGAGATACCATCTGCTCAATAATTTAAACTGTATTTCCTGCACTGTAGATGATACCGAAGAACGCTTTGTTAGTGTAAATGACCTAAGCCAGTCCTCACTGTCTATATTTTTATTGAGCTCCCTGTTCCAGGCTATAGTATATGATGGTAGTGGGGTGTCCTGGGGTACAAGCAGCAGCTTATATACTTTAGAAATCAGTCTTTTTGGAAGGGTGTTCCCTGTGCACAAAAGTTCGAATGGGGTGAGTTCTCTATAAAACTTTCCTTTTTTCATGATGCAACAGGAAATGTGCCAACTGATGGTACCTCAGCCAGGAGGAAAGGATATCTCCGAACGTGTCTGTCATGTGCTGTTGAGAGTGCAACTTTTCACTTCCAATCGCACCATGCAATATGCCTGCTCTCAGAACATAGGGTTTACCTAAACGTGTGCCCAATTTATAGTGGGGTAACTCAGGATTTTCTATGATGGGCGTCAAGGGAGATTGCTTGGAAGAGATATGGGTACTAGTAGCCAATAGCTTGTACCATTCATGAAAAATTTCTGGTGCCAAATGCTACTTATGTAATAATTTGGGGCGCAGAGAGGGTGAAATCCACGCCAGCGTACCAACATTATTCAGATTAAAAATTTGGCCATCCAGACGCACCCATGCCTTATTCACAGTATTGCGTGACCATTTTATCAACCTCTGTAGTAGTATTCAACGTCGATATGTGTCCAAATCGGGGAATCCCAACCCTCTGCTATCCCGGGGGAGAAATGTTTTACTAGGGACCCTTGGTTTCGTACCTGTCCATACAAATTGTTCTATAATCTTTTACATTTGGGGTAAAAAGTCTCTTGGTTGGGAAATCGGGACAGTCTGCAGGACGTACAAAATACGTGGCAGGATGTTCATCTTAATCACACCAATTTTTCCCAGCCATAAAAGTGGCTTATTCTTTAAAGAGAAGATATCGCTAACTATTTCCTTCCGTTTGTAGAGAAAGGTGACACAAAATCACCAATTAATGTACATTTGATAGCACTCAAAATCCCTCAAAGCAAACTAGAATGGAAGAGCCACAATTGGCGGGTATTCCAGGGATTATAATATCAAAACTTAACATGTATTAGGGCATTTTTATAATAATGGATGGACAGTACGTTTAAAATCACAGGAAATAACAGTAGCCTAAAAAAGATTGACACAACGATGTCTGCAGTGAATGGAATCCACTTAGTATTTTAATCATACACAGAACTATATCTCCACTTAATCAAAGTATATAAATTGGAAATAAACTTTGTCTTGAAAAGACCTAGGATGTATATTTATCCATAGTCATATAGTAAATAGTCTCAATATTATTAGATATTAGCGTGAAGTAAGGTTCTATGATTAGATTCAATGTGCCTGAACATATTATCCAGTAGATAAAAATTGGAGCATTGTGGTGTTCCATGTTCATAAAAGTTACAAAATAGAGTAAATCCATCTAGTAAAATTAAATCATGGAGTGATTGTGCTAACAAAGGATATTTAGCAACTTAATTAAATAGTAATGTCTTATGTGTTTGCCTGCTGTATTGGTACCTGGATTGTAAATGTATATTAGCTCAACAGGGGACAGAGATCAGGTATATAAGAAACTTATATAGATCTGCTGCAAAAAATCGATCCTTCTAGTATAGTTAAATCATCGAGTGATTTTGTTTCTTATACGTTTGTCTGCTGTATTAGTACCTTAATTGTAAATATATATTATTAGCTCAAAAGGTATCTAAGAAACTTGTATAGTTCAGCTGCACATTTGTTTTTATATTTGTAGCAATATCGTAGCCTCTGCTGCACAGATATCAAACTGATATTGTTGTGTTGTAAACTAGGTGTCTAAGGCTTGTATCTGAATCTCAAACAAATGTCTAGAGAGCAGCATTTTCAATCTTTAAATCATATGCGAATAATGATATCCTGACAAATATACTTTAGTAGGAATCTCATTGGCGTCAACGCTCAATTTGAAATATATATGGTAATCCTAGTCATTTGAAAAAAGGTCCCTTTTAACCTAAAGGGGAGGTGGGAACGCTGAGGTGATAATCCTAAGACCCCACTATAAATAGACCTATGTATTAGAGGAGGTAGTGCCTAATGCCAAGTATATATTGTATTTATTAACAAGAAAAGAGCAGAAGCATTGTAGGGCACACTTTGTGAGGATTATAACCTATTCATTGACAGGTGGAGTGTATTGTGTTGTGTATTATTTAAAACATAACATTTATTTCCATAATTTTTAAAAATAAATAGTGTGTTGTTGACCATGCCACCGATTAAGGTAAAGTTGTTCCAAGTATATTAAAAAGAAATTAAAATTGTATAGAAAAAAGCACTGCAACTCTCCACATAGGAGTATTCTCCCAAGAACAATTACTGGTACTGGTAACTATAATCTGAGTATACTGGTAACTTGAACTTATCTATATTCTAATATAATATATTATATTGATGTTAGAATAGTCAGCGTGATGGCTTCTTACAAGGTAGACAACTCACTTAGAGAGCCTGTATTAATAAATCGTTATCTATGAGCCACCACACTGTATTACAATATAACTATCTTGTTCCCACAAAGTATTATATCCTTGCCCAAATTTGGGCCAACACAAATTGTAAGTAACCAGCTATTTAACAATTATATTATACCAGAGAGGAGAGAAGCAGTGCGAGTTCAAGTTACCAGTATACTCAGATTATAGTTACCAGTACCAGTAATTGTTCTTGGGAGAATACTCCTATGTGGAGAGTTGCATTGCTTTTTTCTATACAATTTTAATTTCTTTTTAATATACTTGGAACAACTTTAGCTTAATCGGTGGCATGGTCCACAACACACTATTTATTTTTAAAAATTATGGAAATAAATGTTATGTTTTAAATAATACACAACACAATACACTCCACCTGTCAATGAATAGGTTATAATCCTCACAAAGTGTGCCCTACAATGCTTCTGCTCTTTTCTTGTTCATAAATACAATCCTAGTCATTTGAAGTGAAATCAGGCTACAAATATTTCTTTAAGTATCTTTCAATACTGCTATAGTAAGAATGTTTCTTGAAGCGGTTCTATAAGCAAACCGCCCTAATAAGTAGCAGAGATCAGAATTTGTTTGGTAGCTGGTGTAATTTAAATTCTCTAGTTTACATAATACTAGGTGCAATAGCATAGCCTCTGCTGCACAGATATCAAACTGGTATTGTTGTGTTGTAACTAGGTATCTAAGGCTTGTATCTGAATCTCAAACAAATGTCTAGAGAGCAGCGTTTTTGATCTTTAAATCATATGAGAATAATAATATCCTGACAAATATACTTTAGCAGGGATCTCGTTGGCGTCAACGCTCAAATTTTAAATATATATGGTAATCCCTGTCATTCAAAGTGAAATCCGGCTACAAATATTTCTTTAAGTATCTTTCAATACTGCTATAGTAAGAACGTTTCTTGAAGCGGTTCTATAAGCAAACCACCCTAATAAGTAGCAGAGATCAGAATTTGTTTGGCAGCTGGTGTAATTTAAATTCTCTAGTTTACATAATACTAGGTGCAATAACCAGCTTGCAAAGTCAGATAATATCTTTTTAAGCTAATTTCCTGCCACAAAATTAAAAAGAAAAAAAGTAGGAGCCCATTAAACTCCCAACCTCCCCTGACATGTTTCGCCAACGGAATTGGCTTTCTCAAAGGGTTTTATGGGTTATCCGTTATGGCAGGCAATTTATCCCCTTATGATCCCGCCTATTCATATGATATCATTATCTGTTCTCCAATCGGAATGGGGGAGTGTCGCTATTGTAGTGTTTGTATTGACACATCCGTGTAGAGTGTTTCAATACTAAATGACAGGTTAGAATATGTACCTCTAACATATAGAGGAGAATTAGTACAGATACATATTATCACTTAAGCAATATCATATTGAAAAGGGGCAAAGCGGATTCTTGTGCTTAATTCAAGTATGGACAAATAAGGACTTGATAGATATTTGTGGTTCTCACACTTAAGTGAGGATTCATTTTATATATATCTCCCCCTTCAAGGAATATAGAGCGATTAAATGGAATTTAAACATACATCCAAAACTCAATAAAGATTTTAATCTTTGGTACAATGAGATATAAATTCAGAATTTAGAACAAAGCGTAGATAATATAAACTTACTGTACAGAAATATGCACTGTACAGAAGAATATAAATGTATTATGTATGTCTATAGGCTATATCTTATACCTTGGGTTTGGTTATGCATTAGATCTGAAAGAAACCACTACTTATAAAGTACGTAGCTAATTTTACTTAATCTAATTTCAATTTCAAGTAATAGATAATTATGTAAAAATATTAAATACATAAATAATTTATTAATCAAAATTATTTATATTTCTGATACAATCTCTATATACAATAGATATTATATTATTTATACTTTAGGGTTTCTGACATTGCCTATAAAAGGTTAAAGAGAATATTTACACCTATGGTGAAGAAAAAGGGAAAAGGGGAAATTGTGCTAAAAACAGGAAATGATGGCGATGTTAGGCAAATAGTGATTAGTAAAATATATATGATCTTAGTGTGATCATTGTATTAATGTTATTCATTATTGCTACCTATAGATAAAGTAGTACTTAAAATGTGAAATGTGTTTATAGTGGTTATACAATGTACCTAAGGTTATGATAGTTAACCCAGATAAGTGTGTTTTAGGCATCTACACTCATTTGTGGATGCTGAATAAAGTGTTGAGAACAAACCAAGTTGATTGTTGATCTCCAAATTCCATTAATTCTTTATATAAAGGTTACTACTAAAGTGCAATGAATGATTGCAATTGTGCACATACTGTATATATAAGTGATGGGGGGAAAAGGTGATAAGGGTATTTTTTCTTTTATAATTTTTTGTTTTTGTTTTTATTTTTATAAGGCCCTGATTCAGAAGGAAAATTATTATTATTCCACAAGGAGGTTTAGAGATTGATTTTCAATTCTTAATCTAATGCCAATACCCTATGTGTTTCTTTTACTGTAACAATAAGATTCTTTATTATTTATTAGATATATTATTTTAATTTGTACATATAGCTTTATTCCAGATTTTTATATAAGCTATAAGTAAGATAAATAATTATTATGTTCATTTAGTCCATTAGGTTTAACTGAATTCATTAACAAAATCCACCTACTCTCATGCTGTACTAAACTTTTGGTTAGATCACCACCTCTTATTCCTAAATTTATCTTTTGAATCCCTGTACAAGTTAAATTTCCCACTTTGCTTTGATGATATTTCAGGAAATGGTAAGCTACTGATGTAATATTTTTCTTTTTTAATAATTGTTTGATATTACGTAGGTGTTCTTGTAGATCCTGATATAGATCTTTGGACAATGACATTGAATCATATATGTGACACCTGTCGTATTACAACTGATATATGATTTAATATCATAAGACTTGCCGAATTTATCATATACTCTTGTGGTTTTTCCAATGTGTCTACAGCTACAGCATGTGCTGCAGGCATAAGAGCCTTGTGCTGATCTCATGTTGATTTTCCTCTTTTTGTCACCAAAATGACTGGGACTGATCATGTCTTTTAAATTTCGACTTATTCTGTAGCTGATGTCTACTTTATCACCCAATAATTGGTTTAATGTTGCATCTGATTGTAATATTGTCCAATGTTTGTTAATTATATCTATCACTTGGTGACTGTGTGGGTTGTAGGTCAATACTAGTCTTGTCTTACCATCAGATTCCCTACACTTTGGTTTTAATAATTTCTGTCTTGGAGTGATACATGCTCATGTTTTAGCTTTTTTGATAGAGGTCTTACTATATCCTCTTTTGTAGAGTCTTTCTTCTAGTTCATGTGCTCTTATAATGAATTGATCATCTTCAGAGCAGTTACGTTTTGTCCTCAGGAATTCACCTATTGGAAGCGATTTGATGGTGCTTGGTGCATGGGCACTCATACTGTGTAGCAAGGTGTTAGTAGCAGTGCATTTTCTATATAAATCTGTTCCAATCTGTCCATTTGGTTTTTTAAATATTTTCAGATCTAAGAAGGGTACTGCTGTTTGGCTTATATGATAGGTTAATTTGATGTTAAAATTATTGTTGTTTAATTTTGTTAGAAAATCATCTAACTTATTTTTAGAACCCTCCCAGATGAATATGATGTCATCTATGTATCTCAGCCATATAGGTATATGCTGAGAATATTCATCATGTGTGTCTGAAAATACAGTTGTCTGCTCCCACCAACCTAGGAANNGCATAGGTTGGTGCGCATGCTGTACCCATGGCAGTCCCTCTTATTTGGAGATAGTATCTGTTATTGAAGACAAAAACGTTTTTCTTTAATACAAACTCTAATAGTCTTAGGACAAATTCATTGTGATTTTGGTCTTCATCAGGGGACATGTCAAGAAAGTGTTTCACTGCTTGTAGGCCTAATTGATGGCTGATACTCGTATATAGTCCCTCGACATCTTCAGTGACTAGCCAAGTCTCATTCTTTAACTTAATACCCTCTAGATGTTGCAGAGTCTCCATGGTATCTTTGATATATGAGGGTAGTTGTGTAAGAAATTCACGTAATCTCGAATCCACGTATTAGCTGACTTTTTCAGTCAAGTTCTCATTACCTGATAAAATAGGCCGCCCTGGAGAATGTTCACTATTTTTGTGGATTTTAGGTATTAAGTAAAACGTAGATATTTTAGGTTTTGTTACGGTTAAGAATTTATTTTCCTTTGCTGTAATGGTACCATTGAATCTGGCATTAGATATTACATTTTGATATTGGTCAAGGAAGTCTTCAAGAGGACAGCGCCATACTTTTTTATAACAAGAGGTATCTTTTAATTGTCTTTCAGCTTCTTGTAGATACATGTTGTTAGGCCAGATAACTATATTACCACCTTTATCTGCCTGGCGTATAATTATATCTTCCCATTCTTTATTTCTGTTAAGGCTTTCATTTCTCCTTTGCTGAGATTTTTGCTTGGAAATTGTAACTCCAATTATGCAATTTCAGTGCATACCACTTCATTAAATGCTTGAATGCAGGGTGCATTAGAAAGCTTAGGTATATAATTAGATTTATGATTTAAACTTTGACGCCAATTTTTGTTGGTACTAGGTTCGTTCTCTGACAATAAATCCTCCAAATCCTGTAGGCTTGCTCTTTCTTCTGTAGATAAACTAGAAGGTATTGTGTTAGTAATAGACTATTCTACTGTATTGTATTGTTTTTTGAGAAGCAGTTTTCTTAAATAGAGATGTATATCTTTTATGGTTTCAAATTTATCAATACCAGTACTGGGGCAGAATGAGAAACCTTTGGATAATAAACTGATATGATCCTGAGAGAGTAGTTTGGTAGATAGGTTAATGATTTTTAAGTTTTCATCCTCAGTCTGGAAAAGGGGCTGGGGGTTCTCTTATATGGTTTTGCTGTCTGATTTTTATCTTCTTTCTTGTTGTTTCTTGTACCAGAAACCCTTTTGTTGGCCCCGCCTACTTCTTCTGGTGGATCTGAATTTAAACTGACCTTGTCTAAAAAATCCTTACTTTTACGTATGTTTGTAATAGTAGAACTTGGAGCTGTTTTAGTTGAGCCAGAATGCTCTTCATTGGCTGAATCTGACTCTTCTGCATCTGTGTCTGAAATATCACTTTCAATAATATGAATCCTGCTTGGAATATTTTTAGTGTTATTATTATTAAATCTCCTCTTCCATTTATACACTTTTTTGCTTTGGAAGTCGTCCAAGTCTCTTTTACATTTACCTGTTTTTGTTTGTTTGATCTCTAATTCATACTTGTCCAATTCATGTTGGCATTTCTTATAAGCTGCTTCAAAGTCTTTCAAATTCTCAAACTGCTTTAACTCTTCATTTTTAGTAATAATAATTTCTTCTAATCTGTCATATTCGTATTTATCATGTTTTATTAAGATTTTCATTAATTTGTTCGAACACTCAGATAGGACCTCTTCCCATTCTGTACTAAGGTCTGGATTTCTAAATTCAAATGCTGGAAAGAGTTGAATTCTAAGGCCACGAGGTTGTAATTTTTTCTCTAGATATTTCTCGAAAAAATGATGGTTCCACCAAACCTTGTCCTGTTTGAACAGATTTGTGTGTAATTCTCTCAGTGTCTTATCTAACGTGTCTTGATTTATTTCAATTGTGTCAGGCAAAAATTAATTAAATACTTCTTGGAGAACTGTTAATCGTTTCTTTTGCCTTGTAGCTCTATCTAGTTCAAATTTTGTAGTCATTTTACTGGTTTAATTTCCAGTGTAGTGTGCTCTATTGGAAAAGCCTAGCAACTAGGCCAAACGGAATTTCAAGAAAAACGGGGGCCCAATGGCACAACTTACTAATCAAGAGGGATCTAATGCATAAATTCAAAGGGTAAGAAGAGATGGATGCCCTTCTATCTTATTACTATAACATGCGATAGGTGCTATGTACTAGCAACTGTTTGTAGAGAAAGGTGACACAATATCACCAATTAATGTACATTTTGATAGCAGGGATTCTAATATTAAAACTTAACATTTATTAGGGCATTTTAAAATAATGGATGGACAGTACTTTTAAAATCACAGGAAATGACATTAGCCTAAAAAAGATTTGACACAACGATGTCGGAAGTGAATGGAATCCACTTAGTATTTTAATCATACACAGAACTATATCTCCACTTAATCAAAGTACAGTATATAAATTGGAAATAAAGTTTGTCTTGAAAAGACCTAGGATGTATATTTATCCATAGTCATATAGTAAATAGTCTCAATATTATTAGATATTAGCGTGAAGTAAGGTCCTGTGATTAGATTCAATGTGCCTGAACATATTATCCAGTAGATAAATATTAGTGATTATGGAGCATTGTGGTGTTCCATGTACATAAAAGTTACAAAATAGAGTAAATCCTTCTAGTAAAATGAATTCATGGAGTGATTGTCCTAACCAAGGATATTTAGTAACATAATTAAATAGTAATGTCTTATGCTTTTGCCTGCTGTATTGGTACCTGGATTGTAAAGGGTTTGAGAAAACCGATTCCATCGGCAAAATATGTCAGGGGAGGTTGGGAGATAAATGGGCTCCTACTTTTTCTCTTTTTAATTTTGAGGCAAGAAATTAGCTTAAAAAGATATTATCTGACTTTGCAAGCTAGTTATTGCACCTAGTATTATGTAAACTAGAGAATTTAAATTACTCCAGCTGCCAAACAAATTCTGATCTCTGCTACTTATTAGGGCAGTTTGCTTATAGAACCGCTTCAAGAAACGTTCTTACTATAGCAGTATTGAAAGATAATTAAATAAATATTTGTAGCCGGATTTCACTTAGAATGACCAGGATTACCATATATATTTAAAATTTGAGCGTTGACGCCAACGAGATTCCTGCTAAAGTATATTTGTCAGGATATTATTATTCTCATATGATTTAAAGATCAAAAACGCTGCTCTCTAGACATTTGTTTGAGATTCAGATACAAGCCTTAGATACCTGGTTACAACACAACAATATCAGTTTGATATCTGTTCAGCAAAGGCTACGATATTGCTCCAAATATAAAAACAAATGTGCAGCTTAACTATACAAGTTTCTTAGATACCTTTTGAGCTAATAATATATATTTACAATTAAGGTACTAATACAGCAGGCAAACGTATAAGAAACTGCTACATAACTAAGTTGCAAAATATTATCTGTTAGGAAAATCACTTGATGATTTAACTATACTAGAAGGATCCATTTTTTGCAGCAGAACTATATATATCCTTTGTTAGCACAATCACTCGATGATTTAATTTTACTAGAAGGATTTACTCTATTTACTCTAACTTTTCTGTACATGGAACACCACAATGCTCCATAATGAATCTAATCATAGGACCTTACTTCATGCTAATATCTAATAATATTGAGACTATTTACTATATGACTATGGATAAATATACATCCTAGGTCTTTTCAAGACAAAGTTTATTTCCAATGTATATACTTTGATTAAGTGGAGATATAGTTCTGTGTATGATTAAAATACTAAGTAGATTCCATTCACTTCAGACATTGTAGTGTCAAATCTTTTTTAGGCTAATGTCATTTCCTGTGATTTTAAATGTACTGTCCATCCATTATTTTAAAAATGCCCTAATAAATGTTAAGTTTTAATATTACAATCCCTGGAATACCAGCCAATTGTGGCTCTTCCATTCTAGTTTGTTTTGAGGGATTTTGAGTGCTATCAAATGTACATTAATTGGTGATCTTGTGTCACCTTTCTCTGCAAACAGTTGCTAGTACATAGCACCTATTGCATATTATAGTAATAAGGTAGAAGGGCATCCATCTCTTATTACCCTTTGAATTTATGCATTAGATCCCTCTTGATTAGTAAGTAGTGCCATTGGGCCCACATTTTTCTTGCAACTATTTCCTTCAGTAGCTTTTGGTGCTTGTTTTTAGATAAATCTTGGAGGAGAGATAGATACCCAGATACCTCAGTTGTGAGGTAGCTATAGGAATACCGTATCCCGTCCGCATGGGTTGTATGGGTTTATAGTGAGCATTAATATTTAATATCTCGGATTTTAAGAGATTGAGGTGAAAATTTGAAAGGGTGCCGTATGTCTCCATTTACCTAATAAGTTCTGGAATAGAGGTATCTATTTTAGTGAGAGTATAGAGTATGTCTTCCGCGTAGAGTGCCTGCTTATGCTCTGCATCTCCGACCCTAATTCCAATTATATTAAGATTATTTCTAATTTTGTGTGCTAATGCCGCGATCGACAGGGCAATTAATAGGGGGGGATAAGGGGCAACCCTGCCTAGTACCGTTCGTTATGGTAAATGCAACCGACAGCATTTCATTTACTCTGACCCGAGCGCTAGGAGTAGAGTAAAATGCAAATGTCATGTTTATAAAGGACTCTCAAAAGTTCATGGATTTCATGACCTGACGCAGAAAAAGCCAATCGACACGGTCGAAGGCCTTCTCTGCGTCCATTGAGAAGAGAGCTATAGGCACCCCCTTGACCTGTGCATGATTTATCAACTGCAATACTTTAGTGGTGTTGTCCCGGGCTTCTCTGCCCGGCAAAAATCCCACCTGGTCAGTCGAGATAAGATCTGGAAGATATTTGTTAAGATGCTTTGCTAGGACCTTAGCTAGAATTTTGACGTCTGTGTTTAATAGTGAAATAGGCCAAAAATTAGCGGGTGCATTCAAGGCTTTACCTGGTTTAAGGATGATTGTAATATGTGCCTTCAGCATTGAGCTAACAAGGTGAGGGCAGTCTCTCAGGCTATTAAAAAGTTGGAGCATTAATGGGGCTTGGGGTTTGAGGAACAGTTTATAATATTTTGGGGTAATTCCATCCGGGCCTGGACTTTTCCCAGTAGGTAGGTCTTTAATCACTTGGGCTAGTTCTTCAAGAGAGCTTAGGCATATCGAGGCTATCTTTGCCAGTTTGATCTAATTGAGGAATTTCAAGAGAGGCAAGGTATTGGTCAATCGCTTGTTGTTTTGAGCTCATGTTTTCAGATTGTGTCTTTGGGTCAGTTGTATTTGCAATATTATACAATGCACTATTATATTAGTGAAAGGAGCTCGCTATTTGTTTGCTTCTCTTTGGTGATGTGCCATCCGGGTTTTTTGCTAGTGTTTTAACCTGATAAGCCTCCATCAGGTGTTGTTTAAGCTCCACCCTAGGGCGTGTTAGTTCTTTTCTAGTACCTTCATCATGAGGATTACGTTTATGTATATCCTCTAAAGATGAGATAGTGTTTAGCAGTTGCGAATGCTTCTCTCTATATTGTTTAAGTAATCATGCTTTATGCTTAAGAAACTCTCTGCTCATCACGCACTTATGGGCCTCCCACATATTCATTAGCGAGGTGTGGGTAGGATTGTTATGCGCGAGAAAGTATGTAAGGGATTTTAGTAACTCTGCTTTTCTAAGAGGATTGTCTAAGAGTGTGTCGTCGAGTCTCCATATATACGTGTTGGGGGTATATCGGGCCACTGGACAGTTCATGTTCATCTCAATGTTGCATGTTGTAACCATGTCTAATCCTATTGTATCAGCAAGCATATAATCTATACACGAGTATATGTTGTGAGGAGGCGAGTAGTATGTGTAATCTTTATTTGTTGGATGTAGCGATCTCCAAATATCGTGCAGCGCAAGGTCTGAAAGCGTTGTTTTGACAGATTTAATAATTCTATTAGGGATACTTGTTGTGCCATTCGATGTGTCTATTCGCAATTCTAAAGGTAGGTTAAGGTCGCCTGCTAGAAACACCGGGCCCCTCGCATGATCTAAAAGTATCTTAGAGACTTGTTTTATGAACTGATGCTGGTCATTATTAGGGGTATAAAATGTTGCCAACGTTAAGGGATGCTCATAGGGCGTACCTGTTAATATAAGATATCGCCCTTCTGGGTCTTTTTCAACATGTGTTGGTTTTAATAGTACAGACTGATGTATAAGTATCCCCACCCCGCATCTTTTAGTAGTGCCTGAGGCAAAAAATGCTGTTGGGTACTGCTTATTATTCTATTTTGGTTCTTTACCTTTATGGAAATGCGTTTCCTGAAAAAATAGCATGTGACTATGTAGGCTTTTAAGTTCTATGGATCTCTTACCTGGGTTATTAAGACCATTTGCGTTGATAATAGTAAATGTGAGACCATGCGTTCCAAACTTGCTAGTTGGGTGATTCATTTTGTAAAGGGGGAAAAAAATAGGGGAAAAATGGATAAAAGCTAGTTTTAGTAACCTTTGGAGAAAGAATGAGGTTAAAGGAAGAGAGTGATATAGTTTAAATTAAAAAGATGGTTAACTCTTAAAACTAAAAGAGTTTATCTGAACAAGGCGTCTGACACACAAGGCAATAAGTAAATAAACCAATAAGTGATTGATTACCCTTATCAATTAAACAAACAAGGCATTTATACAAAGAGCAACCACAAACTGGCAAACAAAGTTCAATAGGGGTAGTAACCCTTAAA
>CAJPDP010548595.1:0-10118 GCA_905336975.1 Bombina variegata variegata
TAAGCAACGCTGGTATTTAGAGTTGAAGTGGCGGTAAATTATTCCCTACGCTCCCTTTTTGGAGCCTAACGCAGCCCTTCAGAGAACTCTAAATACCAGCGGTATTTAAAAGGTGTGGGGGAAAAAAAACACACGTAGCTAACGCACCACTTTGGACGCAAAACTCTAAATCTAGCCGATAATAAATATGTAGGAGTGAATTTTATAACCATGTTTAGTAAGCAGTTCACAGAAATGTACAATGTTATTAGAAAAAGACTATCATTATTGAAAAGTGATAAAGATCTACACACTATATCTAGACATTGCAAATTTATTTCTTGCAGATCCAAAACTATAATTGATATAGGCAGGAAAGATTTTGCTACTGGGAAAATAGGCTTGAGTAGAAATAAAAGTTGGTTAACCTTGAGAATAGGTTTTTATAGATGTGGGGGAAAGCCCTGTAAATGTTACAATTATGCGCATGAGGGTGATACATTTGTGTCATCACAGACAGGTATGACTTTTAACATCAGACAACGTATAAACTGTATTGCAACATATGTGGTGTATTTGATAACTTGCAAAATTTTCGATTTTCAGTACGTGGTTCTCACCTCAAGGTTGTTAAACGATAGAGTAAGGTAACATCTATTGTCGTTGGAGGCTGATATTCCTAGAACTCCTGTAGCCAAGCATTTTTTTTAAACATAATTCTCATTTGAATGTCTTTAGTTTTCAGGGCATTGAATCAGTGAATATAGGCTGTAAAGGAGGTGATAGATTTCAAGTGCTATGTAATAAAATACGTTTTTTGGATATACAGACTCCAAACAGGGTCACCGACAGGAATTAATGAAATTAGCAATGTAAAACTTTTTATTGATAAAACCTAATGTTTTATATTGAAAATTAAATATCTATGCTAATTTTATAATGCCTGTTTCCTTTTTTCTCTTTTTCTTTTGTCCCAGATATACGTACTAACCATGAATTTCTAGAAATTATTCAGTTCATATTGTTGCTGTGGTTTAGACACTTCGGTCTTTTTTAAGTATACACGTGATTGGGAGCATACCCTACCTTAACTTTGTATTTACCTTCTATATGAGTGGTTATTTTGACTCCCATAGTGTATTCTAATACTTTATATAATGACAACTATTTATAATAGATGGACAGAATCTTTAATTAAATTTCATGTTATTGGTATTCCCCTAAAACAGATATATGATCTAACCTCGCAATGAGTTTATCTATATGTATTATTATTGAATCCGATTTATATGCATAAAATGATTCAAGTTCACAATGTATTTGCTAACACTGTTTACTTATCCAGATTAAGTAAAAAGTACTTTGATGCACGAATCAGCTTTAATTCCTTATTGGTTTTTATAAAATGTATGTGTATTTGCATGTCATATGTCTAAATGTTAATTCGAGGTTCACAGGGTCGTAATTCAAATAACGAGTCTGATTGGCTTGTTGGGTTACTTCTCCTGTGAATTTATATGCGTGAGATACACCGGTTTAGCAGCTCTGAGGAAGTGCCCTAGAGGCAGGAAACACGTCAGCTTTGCAGGTCTGTTCGCTGTGCTCTTTACGTTCTTAAAGATGTTTTCTCAATAAAAGGGCTTTAAACCTGTTATTGTTCCCTCCTACATTGAATTTGTGTCGGCTGAGCATGCTGAGTTTGCTGTACTGTTTTGTTTTAAATACATTAATATATATGTATACATATTTTTCATGTTGGGAATGCAGATTTCACAGTATGCGATAATTTTTGCGCATCTTACAGTATGCCATAATGTTTGCGCATATTACAATATGCGATCAGGTATACATATTTTACAAAACGAACATGTTAAAGAACATTAGAATATGAAATATTTTCTTGTTGGGTTAGCGTTATTGCGAATATGTCATGGTGTTTGCGTGAGAGAGTGGGTGGTTTTTTTCAACTTTTTTTTCACCATTGACTTCTAAGGGTGAATGTGAAAACGTGATTGCATTTTTCAGATTTCAACTGTAAGCACGATTTGGGTTACCACTAGCACAAAATACAGTTTTTAACTTGTAATACAAGAGCTACCCGACTCTAGCGGAGTTCTCATAATCACGAAAAAATAAAATAAAGTCCCACTTGCAATCTAGCGCACAATGTCTAAAATAAAACTCATTGTCCTGTATAATGCATATTAGTTTAAGTATTGGATATAAATTAAAATGTAGATATTCTTCATTGTTGTGTCTATTATTTTACATATAAATATATTTTTCAAATATATATTTGTTATAAAAAACCGTTGCATTATAATTATATTACTGCAAAACTGCATGCCTGTTATGTAATAATACAATTCCAATACTAATAACTTCTGTAACATAAATATACATTTTAAAATATATATTTACAATAATAAACGCAAGAAAAAATAAATACATTTTAATTTATATACAACACATAAAAGGATATGCATCATACAAGAGAATGAATACTATTTTAATTATTGTAGATAAATGCTAAAATACACTTTTAACCCTAAGCTGCCCTACCTAATCACCTAAGCACCCCCCATACAGGTAAAGCCGAAGTCCGCCTCTGCTACTGCAAAGATGAGCCCTCGGCACCTGCACTCGGGAGGAAGGGGATGAAGAGGAGCTGGATTTTTGCATGGTGAGTTCAAATAAGTTTTTATAGTTAGACTTAATTATTTTGTGGGGTGGGGGTTATTTATACTGTAGAGGGGGGTTGGTGTAATTTTCTAAAAAGTAGAAGAGCTGTATTGACTTTGGGCAATGCTATACAAAAGGCCCTTTTAAGGGCTATTGTAATTTATATTTAGTTTTATGGTTTTTACGGGGTGGGTTTTTTATGGGGCATGTAGGTTAGTGTTACGTACAGTAGAATTAATTTACATTGGGGGTTGTGATGGTTTAGGGGTTAATAGTGTAGAGTGCTTGTGGTGGGATACTGGTAGTTTAGGGGTTAATAGTGTTGGTTACTTGCAGTGGGCTAGTGGCGGTATAGGGTTAATATTTTAACTGGGGACTTGTAATGGGTTAGTAGTGATATAGTGGTTAATAATTAAGATTGGTACTTGCAGTGGGTATGTGGCAGTATAGGGGTTAATAGTTTAGATGGGTACTTGTGGTGGATATTTGGGGGTATAGGGGTTAATAGTTTAGATGGGTACTTGCAGTGGGTATGTGGTGGTTTAGGGGTTAATAGATTATATGGATACTTGCGGTGGGTATGTGGCAATTTAGAAGTTTATTAGTGTAGTGTTAGTTTGCTATCTTGGGATACTTCAGTTTAGGGATAAGGGGTATTAGGATTAGTGGTTAGGAATGGCAGTTATATTCCTAGAAATTGTTTACTATACATCGCCATTATGGATGATGATGCTGGGTGTTATCTATTGCCAGCATCACCGACCAAAGGCATATTTAGTTAACGCCTATTAGCGTCTATGTCGGGAGCTTGGAATATTTTGACAGGCTCATTTAACATAGTGACAGATCCCTTGGAATATTTAGCCTCGTAGCACTTTCAATCGACGGGGCCCTAGACTGCTTATTTAAAAAATATGTGATAATTTACTATGCATACTGTATATATTATAAATAATAGAGAACTTCCCTAGCATATCAATCCCATTACTCTGTGGAATATATGTAGCTCAGTGCCCCGGAAATTCAATATATATATGTAGTGTCAATAAATAGGCAATTGTAGTGCCCTGCAGCAAATAATTTTTACAGCTTATATACACCCCTGTAAAATCCTGGCATCTACTGTTGTGGACTCGGAGTAGGGGACAAACTCACCCTTCTGCCGAATTTAACTCACCACCGCCAATGTACCAGTGAGGTAGAACGCTTCCTTCCGTTCTGCGAAAAAAAACGCAGTATGTGAACCACAGCTCCAGTGTGGAATTACTTCACCAGCATGGCTTCTCATGCAGGACTCCTCTGCTTCTGGGTATGGCGTGTGATGAATGCTGGGGTGTGTGTGTACAGATCACATGCTGTTCATAGGCCAATCAACGTTTCCAAACAACTTGCCTTTAGACAGCAACAGCAACCGAGGTGAGTACAAAACAGGATTGAAGTTGAAAAACTGACTCCTTGTAGACCAAATGTAAGTACAAACAGCAAAGTGGAAACTTGAATCCAAGAGTAAAATCCAATTTCTTTATTTAGACACAGATAAAATCCATCAACAACACAGTACCATGAGGAACAGTCTGGTCTTACTAGTTTCAGCTAGTTCCGTAATCATAGACCTGTTGACTACTGATAGGTTGGCAGTATAAAAATATACCTCTTCACAGCAATAGGTCGATTGATAATGAGAGAATACACTCCCATTTAACCCCTTAACTAGAATGATAAGCTCATATAGAGTAATGTACATATGATTTGAATGAAAGGGACAACATTAGAATCACTAAATATTCTTACATGCACCTATTCAATAAAACAAATCAAAAGATGCCTCTACTTTGCAATATAAGATAATAATATAACAATAATGTGTAAATATATCTAATGTTCACCATAAATTGTATACAGATTTGTACATGATACACTTCCCACACTTACAAGAAATGGTTGACAGCTTATTTCCCCAACATTATTGGCACAATATCTAATGTTTCTCGTTATCATTTTTAACTGTTTTTTTACTGTTTTTTACAGTTTTATACATACACATTCAATGTTTATACAATGTTCGCAAGCAAGAATAGTGAGATACAGCTAGTGAAAAATATTTAAAGGATACAGGTATTAAAGGATGAATACGGTTAAGTATTCACTAAGACATGATGATAATAACAATAGTATTGGTATTTATATTAGCATATACCTCTTATATTTATATTTATAATTACATAGATGTACACAGATGGTCAGGTGTAAACATAACAATGTTAGTGCCAATGGTTAATAATATCGTACTCTGAATTGAAGCTATCAGGAACCTGGGTATGCAATTTGAAAATCCAAAAAGCTTCTTGTCTTGCCAAAAGGGCATCCTTATCGCCCCCTCTAGGTGTTTGTCTGATGGCTTCAATTGCGTGCCATTTCAGTGTTCAAACATCCCCACTGTGCACCTCTAGAAAGTGTCTTGACAAATCAGAGCATGGCTTGTCATTTTTAATATACCCGAGATGTTCACGAATCCGAGTTGGTATATCTCTTGTAGTCATGCCCACATATTGGAGATGATGACAAGTACATTCTATAAGCTACACGACGTAGGACATCAAACATTTAATACATCCTTTCGTATCAAAGGTCTGATTGATAACACATGAATAAAAACCCTTACCTTCTGTAAGGTATTCACACGCCTTGCATCTAGCATCCCCACATTTATCTGTACCATTAACACTGAGCCACGTTAATGTCTGCTTTCTTTGTGGAAGCTGACTGGGGGAATGAATGTTACCTAAAGTTAGGTTTCTAGAATAAACACATTTGAACCCTTGTTCAACAGTAGTCCTCAGATCCCTATCCCCATACAGTATTGGGATGGGGAATATTTATTCAAGATGTCACAAGTTTCATAGAATTCTGAGGAATACTGTGTAACAAATAAGGTGCGCTCATCTTTTATAGATGTAGATTTCTGCTTAAGAGTTTTTCTCCTATCCAGCCTTGCTACCTGCTTAGCCACATGTTTCACCATTTTAGGCTGATAGCCCCTCTCAATCAATCTATTCTCGATGTTGGAGCTCTCTCTCTTAAAATCAGACTCCATGTTGCATATCCTTCTAGCTCTTACAAGTTTTCCTTTAGCAATGCTCTTGAAGACATGTATGGGATATGCAGTTTTACTATGAAGTAGGGTGTTACCGAGATTAGTTTTCTGTATACGTTGGTAATAATTCTACCACTTGGAACTTCACCTCTAAGTGTAATGTCCAAAAAATTGATTTCATGTTTATGCCAATCAAAGGTAAAAACCCACCCCATTGTCACTCTCATTCAAATAGTCAGCACATTGTTTTGCACTGGTTTCATCTGATGACCAAATCAAGAGCAAGTCATCTATGAAACATTTGTCAAAAAGGATATGTTGAGAGTAGGGGTTACTATCTGGATAGACAAAGCACCTCTCAAGCCATCCCATAAATACGTTTGCAAGGAGTAAAATAGATCTCCTAGTTTAATGTCCTGGGATTCATTTTGAAAAAAGTCCTCCAATTCCAAACCTTCAAAATCATAGTCATTGAGAAGTAACAATGAGAAATACCGTGTTGTATCCTGTGTTTCCATAGTGAGGAGTGTGATGTTTAGAAACGATAATAACAACAAATAGTCCTCTAATCCAAAGGAATGAGAAAATGCAGGGATCAAGGAAAGCAATAATAAACAATAGAGGACTTCCCTATTATATTAATTCCATTAGTATGTGGAATATATGCAGCTAGATGCCCCAGAGATTTAATATACAGTATATATCCAGTGTCAAATAAATAGGCAATTGTAGTGCCCTGCAGCAAATAATTTTACAGCTTATACACACCCCTGTAAAATCCTGGCATCCACTGTTGCGTAGTAAGGGGAAAACTCACCCTTCTGCCGAATTTAACTCACTCTACCACCAATGTCCCAATGAGGTAGAACGGTTCCTTCTGTTCTGCAAACCAAATGCAGTATGTGAACCACAGCTCCAGTGTGGAATTACTTCACCAGCATGGCTTCTCATGCAGGACTCCTCTGCTTCTGGGTATGGTGTGTGACGAATGCTGGGGGGGGTGTACAGATCACATGCTGTTTATGGGCCAATCAACATTTCCAAAAACTTGCCTTTAGACAGCAACCGAGTTGAGGACACAACAGGATTCAAGTTAAAAAATGGACTCCTTGTAGTCTTAGGGGTCAATTTATTAATGTGCGAGCAGATATAATACAATGTACCGTATCATGTCCGCTGCACATAGATTAATGCCGACAGCATACTCTGTCTACATTTATCATTGCACCAGCAGTTCTTGTGACCTGCTAGTGCAATGCCGCCCCCTGCAGATTCACGGCCAATCGGCCGCTAGCAGGGGGTGTCAATCAACCCGATCGTATTCGATTGTATTGATTTCTGTACACTGCCTCAGAGCAGGGGGACACGTTATGGAGCAACGGTCTTTAGACCGCTGCTTCATAACTTCTGTTACCGGCGGGCCTGAAAGCTCGCCAAAAACACAGGGCATCAAGCTCCGCTTGATAAATTGACCCCCAAATGTAAGTACAATCAAGAAAGAGGAAGCTTGAATCCAAGAGTAAAATCCAATTGCTTTATTTAGATACAGATAAAATCCATCAACAACACAGGACCATGAGGAACAGACTGGTCTTACTATTTTCGGCTAGTGCTGTAATCATAGACCTGCTGAGTACTGATAGGTTGACAGTTTAAAAATATACCTCTGCACAGCAATAGGTTAATTGATAATGAAAGAATATACTCCCATTAACCCCTTAACTAGAATGATAAGCTCATATATAGTAATGTACATATGACTTGAATGAAAGGGACAATATTAGAATCACTAAATATTCTTATAACGCACCTATTCAATAAAAAACAACAAAAGATGCCTCTACTTTGCAACATAAGATAATAATATAACAATAATGTGTAAATATATTCACCATAAATTGTATACAGATTTGTAGTTGATACACTTCCCACACTTACAAGAAATGGTTGACAGCGTATTTCCACAACATTATTGACACAATATCTAATGTTTCTCGTTATCATTATTTACTGTTTTTTACAGTTTTTTACAGTTTTATACATACACATTAAATGTTTATACAATGTTCGCAAGCAAGAATAGTGAGACACGGCTAGTCATTATAAGTGAAAAATATGTAAAGGGTACAGGTATTAAAGGACAAACACAGTTAAGTATTCACTTGGACGTGATGATAATAACAATAGTATTGGTATATATATTAGCATATACCTCTCATATTTATATTTATTTTTACATAGATATAAACAGATGGTCAGGTGTAAACATAACAATGTTAGCGCCAATGGTTGATAATACCGTACTCTGAATTGAAGCCAACAGGAACCTGGGTATGCAATTTGAAAATCCAAAAAGCTTCTTGACTTGCCAAAAGGGCATCCGTATCTCCCCCTCTAGGTGGTTGTCTATGGCTTTAATTGCGTGCCATTTCAGTGTTCCAACATCCCCACCGTGCACCTCTAGAAAGTGTCGTTACAAAGCAGAGCATGGCTTGTCATTTTTAATATATCCATGATGTTCACAAATCAGAGTTCGTATATCTCTTGTAGTCATGCCAACATATTGGTGATAAGTACATTCTATAAGGTACACGACGTAGGACATGGAACATTTAATACATCCTTTAGTATCAAAGGTCTGATTGGTAACACATGAATAAAAAGCCTTACCTTCCGTAGGGTATTCACATACCTTGCATCTAGCACCCCCCACATTTATATGTACCATTAACACTGAGCCACATTGTTGTCTGCCTTCTTTGTGGAAGCTGACTGGGGGAAAAAATGTTACCTAAAGTTAGGTTTCTAGAATAAACACATTTAAACTATGCAGATAGTAACCCCTACTCTCAACATATCCTTTTTTACAAACGTTCCATAGACGACTTGCTCTTGATTTGGTCATCAGATGAAACCAGTGCAAAACTACTTGTTGACTATTTGAATGAGAGTGACAATTGGGTGGATTTTACCTTTGATTGGCAAAAACTTGAAATCAATTTTTTGGACATTACACATAGAGTTGATGTTCCAAGTGGTAGAATTATTACCAACTTATATAGAAAACCAATCTCGGGTAACACCCTACTTCATAGTAAAAGTGCATATCCCTAGCATGTCTTCAAGGACATTGCTAAAGTACAACTTGTAACAGCTAGAAGGATATGCAACTCAGTGTCTGATTTTAAGAGAGAGAGCTCCAACATCAAGAATAGATTGATTGAGAGGGGCTATCAGCCTAAAATGGTGAAAAATGTGGCTAAGGAGGTAGCAAGGATGGAAAGGAGAAAAACTCTTAAGCAGGAATCGAATTCTAAAAAAGATGAGCGCACCTTATTTGTTACACAGTATTCCTCAGAATTCTATGAAATTTGTGACATCTTGAAGAAATATTTACCAATACTGTATGGGGATAGGGATCTGACGACTACTGTTAAACAAGGGTTCTAATGTGTTTATTCTAGAAACCTAAATTTAGGTAACATTCTTTCCCCCAGTCAGCTTCCACAAAGAAAGCAGACAACAAAGTAGCTCAGTGTTAATGGTACATATAAATGTGGGGGTGCTAGATGCAAGGCGTGGGAATACCCTACGGAAGGTAAGGGTTTTTATTCATGTGTTACCAATCAGACCTTTGATACAAATGGATGTATTAAATGTTCCACGTCCAACGTTGTGTACCTTATAGAATGTACTTTTCATCATCGCCAATATGTGGGCATAACTACAAGAGATATACGAACTCGGATTCGTGAACATCTTGGGTTTATTAAAAATGACAAGCCATGCTCTGCTTTGTCACAACACTTTCTAGAGGTTCCCGGTGGGGATGTTTGAACACTGAAATGGCGTGCAATTGAATCCATCAGACAACCACCTAGAGGGGATGCCCTTTTGGCAAGACAAGAAGCTTTTTGGATTTTCAAATTGCGTACCCAGGTTCCTGATGGCTTCAATTCAGAGCACGGTATTATCAACCATTGGTGCTAACATTATCATGTTTACACTTGACCATATATGTACGTCTATGTAAATATAAATATGAGAGGTATATGCTAATATATATACAATACTATTGTTATTATCATCACGTCTAAGTGAATACTTAACCGTGTTCATCCTTTAATACCTGTACCCTTTAGATATTTTTCACTTATGACTAGCTGTGTCTCACTATTCTTGCTTGCGAACATTGTTTAAACATTTAGGGGCATATTTATCAAAGGTCTTGCGGACCAGATCCGACAGTGCGGATCAGGTCCGCAAGACCTCGCTGAATGCGGAGAGCAATACGCTCTCCGTATTCAGCATTGCACCAGCAGCTCACAAGAGCTGCTGGTGCAACGCCGCCACCCCTGCAGAC
>CAJPDP010549259.1:0-10294 GCA_905336975.1 Bombina variegata variegata
TCTACTAGTGCACCAAATGTGGATCAATAATATTGTTTGATTTAGAAAGGGTATACAAATTTAATAAAGTTTCTAATTTACTTTTATTATGTGATATACTTCATTCTCTTGCAGCATCGAACATAAGCTTTCTGTATTTTCCGACTCCCATTGAGTTCTATGGCATCCGCGACCTGAAGGGTGGCAGATTGAAAACCAGGTACGCTGAGTCGGAAAAGACTGTAACTGTAGAAATTTTTATATCTTTGTGAGAGCTTCAAATAGTGTCGAATAGGAGGGTGAATGAACACAAATCCGCTCGAATTCCAAAGGTTTTAAACTGACTTCGATGTGTGTCGGATTGAGATTGCGGGATTGTATGTTACGTCACAAATTTCAACATTTGCCGATCTTGATGCTTTGATAACTATAATAAGTGGTATAGGGTATAGTGCAGTCTCTGTGGAGGTTAGTCACATTAGGTTAATTTTCAGTTTTTAGTGTCAAACCACAGGAGTGGTGTCTAAGATGCAGTACATAGAAGCTGAATTATATATTTGGCATATGGCTAATTTTAGGTATGAGACGATAATGTGACTTATGAGTTGATTATGAGGTTTAAGCTGTTTAGAATATGGACAAATTTTTATGCAATGTATTGTCTGTTATTTTATAGTATATGTACACATGATATTCATTTATATAGCTAATATATTGTCTTTTATGAGATTTAAGCTGTTTAGAATATGGTCAAATTTTAAGGCAATGTATTGTCTGGTATTTTAAAGTATATGTACACATGATATTCATCTATATATGTATTATATTATCATGTAGTAACATGAGAGTATTTTATTACGCATGAATATGACAATTGGACAGCTTTACATTACACCATTGAGAGAACAATTAGCCATGTTGATATAGTTAGAACGCCGTAATAACACATGGCTAGTGGGGGGTGTAGTGTTTACATCTCACGTCGTGAGACGCGCAACAGGAAGGGGTAGAACTTAGACGGCTCTTTAAACAGGGGATCCTCGGATGAAGTATACAGCACATCCAGCATCTTGAAGAAGTTTGCTAAGGCCAAAGGAAAGATCCTTTCAATCATAAACAGTGCACACAAGCATATAAGGTTTCCTTTATTGTTTATTAATTTATAATTTGAAATTGACCTAAAAGCTCTGTATAATAATTGCACTTTGTCTTTTCGGATGCTAGATTTCTATATAGCTCTTATAATAGTGGGTGTTTGTTAACACAGTGAAACTAGAGCAATCAGTCACTCAAAGTAACTACATTAAGGAATTTCTTATATAGCCCTTATAACAGTGGGTGTTTGCTACTACAGTGCGATAACTAGAGCAACTAATCACTCAAAGCAACTATATTAAGGGATTCTTTACATAACCCTAATAACATTGTGTGCTCGCTACTATAGTGAGCAAACCAAAGAAATTTAACATTTAAAGCAACTATAGTAAGGGAATTTTTACCAAGCTGTAAGGACTTTCTGTCCCCCAATTCCTCTTTCAATTAGTATAACAACATTGCCTCCTAAGGTTAAGTAATACAAACGTAATATATTTCATTACCTTCTGTGGCTGTGTATCAAATGCTTATATAATCAACTGAGACTTTGTAACATTAGCAAATCACCCTAAAAATCTTGTCCTTGGTAAAATATACACAATCCAATTACAAACCCACAAAGGTTTTGCAACATACATGCAATATAATTCTTTGCTTTCGGAGGCTTTGCAACATATAGTAACTCATGTAGAGGAATACAAACCTGCTTTATATGTAGATGTTAATATGGGGATTATTGTAAGAACTGATACACAATAATTAACCCTATTATTTGCACAATAGAATAGATTATTTAACACATTGTGTCCATCAGGCAGATAGCTCTTTGAGCTTTCTCTACAAGCCAACCTTATATCTACACATGATTTTAAGCACCCATTTTTAAGTATATCTAATAAAGTTGAATTTTAACCTATTTTTGATGTAAATTTCCTGCATCATTATAATATACTAAAGGGAATAGAGTGCTATTTGTGTATACTTTCTTACAACAATCTATAGTTGTAATTAATTAAATATAGTGATTGGGCAAACATGCCTAGAATGCCCACCATGCCTATATACAAATGGCATTCAGATTGTTTAGCAGTGGAATCAGAGTGTAATAGGTTCCTTTTGTACTTGCGATTGGGCAATCCCAGTTTAAAGCCCAGTTATGAAGACGCCTGTACTGATAGTTACAATCACAACAATGTGATTGTGACTAAGGGCCCGATGATCTAAACCTTACAAGTTTAGACATGGTTTTTCACGCTGACCCTCACCGGGGCTGCCCTGGCAATAATATTGTAAAAAAGGGGAAGTCTCTGCTAGTGGCGATATGTCTCCTATTGAAAGTAATGGATGTTGCTGGAAAGGGATGCTTCAAAAAAGTTGAGCAAAGTTAACAGTAAGCAGGGGGCACACATTCAAAAAGAAATCCTGCAGCTAATATAAATCACATTACTCTGCTTTCTGTGTATAGTATCTTACAATCGCCTATATTTTCATATGCATGTGTTTTTCTATTATGGTTAAAGGTATTTTGAGTGTTTTGAGAAAAAACTCCCCACCCTTTAGTTTGTGAGAAAAAACTGTGAGATCTGTAGTCCAAAAATCTTAACAGAATTATTACTCAGGGATTAGAGAGACAATTTCATATACACCCATGGAACGCCCATGTTCAGCCCATTTTACAAAAAAACAAACATGACGAATTTGTATTTTGTCCTTATAAGTACGAATTTCTAAGTGATTTTTGCACATCCAGTGTACTTAAACTACGATTTACACTGTGAATATTTAATATGAATTAATCCTGATTAATTTACATACAAATATTAATTTTTTTATAAAATACGATTTCTGGTGAAGAATTTTGTTACAATTTTCGATGCACCTCACAAAAACATTTTTTTCCTGCTTATTTTTGTGTGAATGGTTGAACTATTCATTTTGCAAGATTTTTAAAATATAAATTTTATTGTACACTTTTTTTAATGTCACCATCTCCTCCTTATACGAAACTCGATAACGCCCCTTATTGAGACACACTGGCTTTATAGAATTCCACTAGGGAAATAAAAGTACTGGTGAGCTTTCTTTAATCATCTCGGCAGCCCAGAGACCATTAGATCATCAGGTTTTTAGAGACAAACGTTAACATAAAAAGATTTCTCCATGCCATTTCTAGCTGTTGGGATCCTGATCTTACTTTTCCTGCAGATTCCCTTAGCTGTAAAGGATATCCTATAATCATTACATACAAAAATGTAAATGTGTGCCTTGGCCACTGCAGATGGACTATACAATAGTGATTAATAGATCTTTAATGAATCAATACCATGTATGCAAAATGTCTCTGTGCACATGTGCAACATAATAGAATAATTCCAAAGTCTTGGAATATTTGCAAAGATGTCAAAATGGCAATTTCAGGGCTTTATCAAGTCCCTTAAAGGGACAGTCAAGTCAAAATTAAATGTTCATGATTCAGAAAGTGTATGCAATTTTTTTTTTAAATATCTTTATTGTTGAGAAAGACAATATGTACACATGTGTAATTATACAGATAAAGCCATATGACATAGTACAATCCTTGCCAATGAGAGATTATATTAAACACATTAAATAGGCCATTCCTGTCTGTATTGGCAATATATTTTGACATTTCCAAATCTCACAATCTAGGTTAATTTGTTTTGCATTTGTATTCGGGTGTCAATTCTTTTATGTGTGTGTACACTTTCCCCCAACAAGTTCTTTTTCCTTTTTCATCAACTCCATAGTCTGGTTAGACTAAACCTAACTTTCTACCATAAATACGAACTATCTAGTTGCCCTGAAACTTGTTAACTTTGTCAATCATGCGGCCCAGTAGTGGAAGAAAAAAAAAAGGGGGGGGTGATGGTGGAGAGGATTGAGGGTGGGAGAGGAGTAGTGATGATAGATGTTGACATTTGTGTCTACTGTCGGTCAAAACAAATGTTCCCAATCTCCTCTTAGAGTACCCTCTGTGAAGATAACAGAGTCTTTAAATGGTATTAGAATCAATCTCTGTATTTCTAACTCAAAAGTTAATATGAGTCTGCGCCATTTACGCAAAAATAGGCTCAGTCTGTTCTGAACGTCCAGTCTTATGTCCACTTGTTCCGTAAATATTTGGGATTTCACAAGTTCTTGAATCCCCCAAAAGAGGGGCCCGTTCTCACTGTCCGTTGTTTTAGTATGCATTTTCTAGCCACTAGGACTACTAAGCTCAATACTGCATCATGTTGTTTGTGTTGGGGGTCCCATTGTAAGAATAAAATAGCTTTAGGGTGTAGAGTAAACTGTATCTGTAAAGCTTGGTTAATCCAATACTGTATTTTACCCCAATATTGTCTAACTGTAGGAGGTTCGGAACTTCCATTGCACATTTGATACATTTATTGGACCATGTAGGTACCCATTTCGCTAGTGCTCTTTGCATTAAATAAGCTTTATGTAGAAGGCGTACCTGGGATTCCCTGAACATCGCAGACAACGTGTCTTTCTTTGTTTTTTCCATACCATTCCATATCACTTCCCAAGTTATTTCCCTAAGTCCTTCCCAAACCCAACCAGTCTGCGAAGAGTTCTGCAGACCCTGTAATGGGTGATGAAGGAGTGTCTGGTATATCTCCGAGAGAGAGAATTTGCCCATTTGATATAATGATTGTGTAAGACGAAAGGGGGATCCCTCCCAAAGCTCTGGTTTGTCTCTGACCCAACATAGTGGTGCACCTGCAGGAACGCATAAAAGTGGGTCCTAGGCAGCCCATATTCCCTTTATAGAGTGCCAGAATTTTTAACCGTTCTCGAGAGGGGATCTAATACTTGTTTAAGCAACGTTAGCCCTCTTTGCTCCCACAATAAGAAAGGCCCGGGTCTCAGATCCCGCTGGGAAATCTAGATTTTTTACTATGGGCAGGTAACATGACACATGGCATGATTTTAAAAAAAATTTGTATCTGAATAACATATTAAGATCTAAAGCTTTCAGAGATCGCAAGTTTGTAATATGCGGTAAGTAGGCTAATGATATGTCCCCAAGACTGCTTGCTCTAGTAAGGGTCAGCAGAAGTGTTGGGTGCCCACCTGCCAGTCCACCACCAAGCGGATCAGTGCCGCCCAGTTATACAGTCTGAAATCTGGTAAGGCTAAGCCCCCATTAAGGAAACCCATGCTTAACTTGTCCCTCGAGATATGTGGCTTTCCCCCTCTCCATACAAAGCATGTTGTTGCGGCATTTAACATTTTAACATCTGATTTATTTAAAAGTAAGGGGAGCATGAGCAATGGGTATAATAACAGAGGGAGGATTACCATTTTAAGAAGGCTAATTCTTCCCAATAGCGAAAGATGCAGGGATTTCCAGCTTTTCATCTATGCTTGCAGTTTGGCACATATGGGTGTTAAGTTATTAGAATATAATTTATTGGGGTTAGCCGATATTCTGATACCTAGATATGTAATGTCATGCTTAGCTATGGTGAAAGGGTACCCTTCATCAGCGCGCTTTTTCCTATTAAGCCACAGGATCTCGGACTTCTGCATGTTTACCTTGTAGCCTGAGAAAAGACCAAAGTCATTGAGAGTTTCCATGATACAAGGTATATGTGCCTGGGGGTCTTGTACAAATAAAAGCATGTCGTCCGCGTATAACGCTACATGTTGTGGGGCTCCTGCTATATCAATACCAGGGAAAACTTGTCTCAGCTTGAAGGCCAGTGGCTCCAGGGCTATATTAAAGAGAAGGGGTGATAAAGGGCAGCCCTGTCTGGTTCCTCTATGCAGATGAATGTTCGGAGAGAACATGCTATTAACAAGTATATTGGCCAGCAAGGAGTGATACAGGTTTTTTTTATAAATGCCAGGAAAGGGCCAGAGAGATTGGCCTTAATCATGGTGGTGAAGAGGTGATCCCATTCCACTTGATCAAAGGTCTTCTCTGCATCAAGGGACAGCAGGAAGGCCTCCGGTTGTTCCCTCATCAAATTCTCTTGCGTTCCAGTCCAGAAGTGTTGGACTATCTGCAGGGCCACCGACGACCTCGCATACATGAATCCCGTTTGGTCCTCATGTATGATGCTAGGTAGTATAAATTTTAGCCTCTCGGCTAACAGTTTGGTTAAGATCTTATAGTCCGAGTTTAGTAAGGATATCGGCCTGTAAGATTCATGTAATAGACTATCCTTCCCCGGCTTCGGGATCAAAGTGACATATGCTGCTGAGAACTCAGGCGTAGGTGCCCTCTCCCCTTCAAAGTAGCTAGCATATAGTCCCACGAGTGTCAGGGTCACTTGCGGTTTAAGCAGACGGTAGAATTCAATCGGTAGCCCATGCCTGGGGCCTTGCCCAGTGACATGGACATAACGGTCCTCTCAATCTCCTCTCCATCTATGGGGCCATTTTAGTCTATCCTGCTGCGCTTCTGATATTTGCGGGATGGCAATGGTTTCCCAGAACCTCTCCTGCATCTCATTCCCGGGGGGGGGGTGTTCACTGGTATATAGGGAGGAATAATATGATGCAAATGCTTCAGCTATTAATTTAGAGTCCCGTATAATTTTTCCCTGTGTTTTCAGCGCCACAATATGTTTAGAGGTGGTGTTTATATTTACTAATGTTGCTAGAAGCTTCCCTGATTTATCCCCGTATCTATAATATTTACCTCTGGTACACAGAAGTGCCTGCGAGGCTTGGTGAGTGAGCAGCGCGTCGTATTCTGTATTTATATCGATATATATATATATATATATATATACTTGCGGTAGTTTTGACTAGAGCGAGTGGTACAGTACAAACGATAGGTTAACGCCAGACCCTCTCTCAGTCGTCCAACTTTTTCTGTGTATTGTTTTTTCCTACGTGCTAGGTAGGCAATAATATTATCTGACAGTACGGCTTTAGCCGTTGTCCAGAATAATTCTGGTGTGCTTAGGTGTTGAGTGTTGTTTGCCCAGTAGTCATCCCAGCAATGTATTAAGTAGTTCTGGAATTCTTGGGAAGATGTTAAATACTTTGGAAATCTTAAGGTCCGCCTATTACATACTGGTGGAGCCATATCTATAAGGAGCGCTATGGGGGCATGGTCTGAGACAGCAACCTCCACAATCTTTGTGTCAATTACCTGGGTGATTAAAGAATTTGAAATCATGAAAAGATCAATACGCGACATGGAGGGCGAAGCCCGTGAAATGCATGTGTAATCTCTCCCATCAGGGTTTAGTTGCCGCCAAATGCCTGCCACATCCAGGGAGTTTCCCAGCAGTGCAAAGATATCCCTTTCAAATTTGTCTGATCTCTTGGGGGCCTTCCCACCCGTCCATCTATGCAAATCTCTAAGCCTGTCACAGTGAGGGTTGGGGGTAAGGTTGAAATCCCCTCCCAGTATGATATGAGTACCTAAGTAAGGGGTGAGTGTGGCTACGATAGTGTCCCAAAACTTTCTCTCTTTTTGATTGGGAGCATATAAGTTGCACAAAGTGTATGTTTTCTCTGAAATGCAAACTTGCACTATTATGTATCTGCCCCCTGGATCTTTGAGTACATTTATGACCTCATATTCCAACTTTCTTCCAAGGAGTATAGCCACCCCTCTACTAGCAGATTTGTATGATGCATATTCAACCCTCCCCACCCAGTCAGACCTCAATTTTTCATGTTCTATATCTGAGAGATGCGTTTCCTGAAGAAACGTAATCTCTGCTCGCTTTTTCCTAAATTGGGTTAGGATTGTTTTTCTTTTGATGGGGGGAATGGATACCCCCTACATTCCAGAAGTATAGATTAAATCTAAAATTCTAGACTGAACGCTGTGTGTTTGGCGCATCGTCTTGTGTAAGGGAATGTGTGCGGTATATGAGTGTAAAAGGAGAGAGGAAGGGAGTAAGAGGGAAGAGAGGGGAGGGAGGGGTAAAAAAAAAAAGGGGTCTCACCGCAATGTACAGGCTCCTGGTTCAGCCTCCCATTACGTCGAGTCACCACCAGGCCCCAACAATCAACTTGGTTCACATGCTGCGCTAAAGAGAAAAAAAGGTTTGTCACCTTGGCACAATCATTTACATTTTCAATTTCATAACTGTCAAGATTTAACACAGTGGGACAAACGGTCTCACATTGAGCTCTACATTTTTGTTTTAACATATTTCCAGGTATAAACCAACATGCAAACTTCAAACAATATATAGAAAACTTCCCTATCTCCCCATAGGGATAACCTAGCCACCTGTTGGCCTTGCCCTGTGTATCACACAGGGCCCCGTTGATACCACATCTTACGGACCTTCTTCATATGCTATTTTCAGCTATATAAACATAACAGTTGTTTGTCATCTTATAGTATTCTACTGTTTTCCTAGTTAGAAATAGTGATGTCGCGAACTTAAAATTTTCCGTTCGCGTCTGATCACCACTCAGTAACATTAGAGATAGGCCCGATGGCCCCCAATGAGGGATATATGTGGAGGTTAGCAGATTTGCAGATCCAGTCCCCACCAGACATACAAAATTCCACCGAGACTATTATAGAATTCTTGAAATTAAATGACGATGGCCAAACAAGCTCCCAGAACCTTTGGGCAACTCTTAAAGCGTACATGAGAGGCCACTATATTAAATCAGCGGCTAAAGCAAAAAGAATGAGAGGGGGTACATTAGCTGAATTGACTTGCAGATTAAGGGACTGCCAGCTGAAAATTTCTGGGACTTACTCCGCTGAGGTAGATAGTCAAATACAAACTTTAAAAAAACAGATCAGACACCTAGAACTTCTGAAGGTCCAGAGGACTTTAGATAAGTTCAAACAGAAATTTTATTATTGTAACAATAAGCCTACCACATTTCTAGCGAATAAATTGCGAAATAGAGTAGCTCAAAAATGAATAGTATCCCTTAACAAGGACAATACTACTATTACGTCCCCAAAAGAAATTGGTCTTGCCTTCGGTGAATTCTACAGATCACTGTATAATATTCAATCGCCCCGTGATAACACAGACTCTTTGAAAGATACTATTAGGTCTTTTTTGAAAGACCTGGAGCTCCCCACTTTGACAGAGGATAATATAAATCTCCTAAGTGGTCAAATCTCGACCGAAGAAATAGAACTAGCAACTAGACAACTTAAATTAGGGAAGGCCCCTGGCCCTGATGGGTACACGGGGCAATTTTATAAAACTTTCGCACATCTAATTACACCTATATTACTCAGATTTGTTAATGAGATCATGCAACAAGGAAAAGTGGCACCAGAGTTTCAGGAGGCAAATATAGTCACACTATTAAAACCAGATAAGGATCCTGCGGAATGTGGGAGTTATAGACCTATATCATTAATAAATTTGGACACTAAACTATACTCTAAAATTTTGGCCAATCGTTTAGCTAAAGTAATATCAACAATAATACATGGGGATCAGGTCGGGTTTATACTGGGTCGGGAGGGACCCGATAATACTAGAAGATTGGTACATATTATGTCAGAGGCCAAAAGGAGAAAGGTTCCCCTCTTCGCCCTGTCACTAGATGCAGAAAAGGCATTCGACAGGGTGAGGTAGGGTTACCTGTGGGAAGCCATGGAGGGTTTTGGGGTACCAATCCAATTCATAAAGGCGGTGAGGGCCTTGTACTCTCACCCTACAGCGGTTGTGAGAGGAGTTGGTTTTCAGTCAGGAAAAATTCTGGTGTCTAATGGAACTAGGCAGGGGTGCCCTTTGTCACCCCTGTTGTTTGCACTTGCCATTGAACCGTTAGCCCAAGCAATCAGAAGAAATGAAAAAATAGAGGGTATAACTTTTAGAGACTCCACACATAAAATTGCGCTTTTCGCAGATGATTTCACCCTAGTATTGACCTCCCCTGAGACATCTTTACCACCCCTCATGGATGGTATTAGATTATTCGATGAAATAAGCTTTTATAAATTGAATATGTCTAAAACCGAAGCATTGGCAATCAAGATCCCAGATTTAGTAGTTTCAAGTATTAAAAGAAGTTATGACTTTAAATGGATGGATAACTGTATAAAACACTTGGGGGTATATTTAAGCCCAGATATGGCCACAGTTGTAAAAAGAAACTTTACAGATAGACTGCAAGAGTTTAAAAAGCTTCTGGGGTCATGGGAGTATTCGGAAATCTCGTGGACAAGTAGAATTGCCTCAATAAAAATGTCCTTTTTGCCGAAAATTACATATCTCTTTAGATGTATTCCTAT
>CAJPDP010549640.1:0-10058 GCA_905336975.1 Bombina variegata variegata
TTCTATTGGCTGATTGGAACAGTGTTCAAGCGATCGCATTTACTTTCAACTTGTAATATGAGCGTGCAAAAGATATTGAAAACCCGATATTGTTTACGCACCAAGATTTGCACTCCACGCATAATCTGATTCTAAAGAAAGAGCTCTTGTTTCATGAATGATACAAAAAAAAAATTACATTCCTTGAGTTTGATTTGAACATAGAATTTATTTATTTATTTTTTTACCTAAACAATGCACATAATTAATTTAATACGTGTACTTATCCCATTTGTACATTCCCTATTTTTAGGTAAAGTAGTATGAAAAAAATAACTTTACTTTTATTATTACTTTAAGAATAATCATAAAAGCAGATGTTTCTCTTTTTTGTATCTAAATGAGGGCATTGCTAAATGTACTTTGTTTCTTCTTTTTTGTCTTTTCCTTAATAACATATGTTCATGTGTTAAAAAAAAATATGTTAAAAGGATGTGTCTTATAGTTATTATTACCCTTATTACCCTTTGACCTATCTTCCAATGTGGATGCATTGCTTACACATAAGCTCTTGACGTTAGTTTCAAAATCAATTCAGCTATCTTTAAAGTAACCTTTATTATATATTTTTTAACATGTATAATATTTTGCTTAATGGAAGTAAATTTGAAAGTTGTTTAAAATTGCATGCTCTATTTGAATCATGAAAGTTTAATTGAATTTTGACTTGAGTGTCCCTTCGATAAACAACAGATACCCTTTACTATTTTACAGAAGAAAGGATTGACTGAAGTTTAACAAGGAAGAAGCGACACATCTTTAAGACATGAAGGTTTATTGTTTACACTGTTATAGGTACCACAAAGTATCACAGAGTGGGGCATGTGGATACAAACACTGCCAGCATTACAGTACCTGCAGGATCGCTACGTATCCAGGACTTTCCATACTGAGGTAACTTTCCAGTGTGTCCATTTGGCCTTTAAGCAAGTTACATCTGGCCACATTCTCAGCACCTTTTAAACTCTGTGTAGCATGTGGAGCTTGCTGGTGCACTAAGAGCTCATTACAGTGTGGGACATAGTTACCGGTACAAGCAGTTCTAAAGTTTTTTGGGGCATGATACATGCACTAAGTGCCTCCCTTTTTGTGAGACTGTATACACCGGATTCTCGCCCTAATAGGAAGTTGTGGATATGCTACTTTTTATAATATGTTTTTTATTTATGTATAGATTGGTTTACATGTAGGTGATGGGATTTACATAACACTCAAACAAAACAAATAATAAACACAAACTGTTTTTGGCAGCTCTGCGGCTTGTGTCATTCTTTAGTAATTAACTATATATCCATGGCTCTTTCCGTTTCTACTTAATAAGTGTTATAATGTAATGATGACTGCTTTCACATTGCGCAAATATTTTGTGTAAAGATAGATTTGGGGCGAGATTACATATACGATGTAGGTTTCAGCGCAACTTCTGAATCCCACGCCGCCTGTAAACTTACCTTAAACATCGATTGAATCACATATATCATCCGGTGAATCACATATACGGCGTTGTCAGATGATAAACTGCCATAGGATGAGAACTACTAAAATCCTAATGGCTGATTTGAACAGCCAATAGTATTTCAGTAGCTCTCATCCTATTGGCTGATTTTAAAATTTTAGCCAATAGGAATGCAAGGTAACCCAATATAAAAGGGGTACCTTGCATTCAATCTTCAGTGTGCAGCTGAAGACTGCCGCCGCTGAGGAGGACCAGGGCTCTGTATCTGCACATCGGCGAAGACTTCTCCGCACCTCCGGCAAGAAGAAACTAGATGGTCCCGCAATGGATGAAGATGGAGCTGCCTGGATGAAGACCATCACCGCGGACTTCAGGAATGGTGAGTATCTATGTTGGGGTTAGTGTTAGTTTTTTTTTATTTTTGAGTGTTTTTTTTTTAGATTAGGGATTTTTTTTATTTTTAATGGGCACAATGCCCTGACAAATGGGTAGCTTAGCTTTTTATGGGCAATGGGTAGCTTAGTTTTTTTTAGCGTTAATACTTTTTTTATTTTGATGGGTTGGGTGTTTTACTGTTAGGGGTTAATTTGTATTTTTTTTTAGGTAAAATAGCTGATTGCTTCATGGCACAGCCCTCCAAAAGCCCATTTTAAAGGCTACTGGTAGTTTATTCTTAGATTAGGGGGTGTTTTTATTTTGGGGTGTTTTTTTTGCTTTTATAGGGGTATTTGATTAGGTTTAAAAAATATTTTGGATAATTTTTTTAATTTTTTTATTTAATTTTAGATTTTTTTGTAATATTAGATTTTTTTTATTTTAATTTAATCTTAGTTTTTTTATGTAATATTAGGATTTTTTATTTTAATTTTAAATTAGGATTTTTTTATTTTGGTAATTTTTAGTTAATTTATTAGTAAGATAGTCTTTTTTTATTTTATTTAATGAGGGTTAACTTACAGGGTTGTTAGGTTAGGGGGCTTAGTGATTAGATTAATACTTTGCATTGGGGGAGTGGCGGTTTAGAGGTTTATCGGTTAATTAGGTAGATTGCGTTGTGGGGGATGTCAGTTTAGGGTTTAATAGGTTCATTAGTTAGATTGCATTGTTAGAGGGGATAGCGGTTTAGGGGTTAATAGTTTTAATAGGTAAATTGCATTGTGGGGGTTGGCGGATTATGGGTTAATAGTGTAATTAGATACTTTGCGATGTGGAGGATGGCAGATTAGGAGTTAATACATTTATTAGGTTGTTTGCAATGTAGGGTTAGCGGTTTAGCGGTTAATATATTTATTAGGTTGTTTGCAATGTAGGGGTTGGCGGATTAGGGGTTAATACATTTATTAGGTAGTTTGCATTGTGGGGGTTGGCGGATTAGGGGTTAATACATTTATTAGGTTGTTTGCGATGTAGGGGTTGGCTGATTAGGGGTTACTACATTTATTAGGTATATTGTGTTGTGGGGGATGGCGGTTTAGGGGTTAATCACTTTTATTAGTAGTTGCGATGTGGGGGGATGGCGGATATAGGGGTCTTGACGTGTCAGGTTTATTTTTGGCAGGTGGGTTAGACTTTTATGGGCGATGTAACATTTTTTTGTTTTTTACTTATACGCCTGCAGATCTTAAACTACCGTAAGTCACTTGCGACTCCCGAAATGTGTATTTCTGCACATTTCTGAACATCAACAGTTTATCTGAATTACGGCAGTTAATGAACTGCTGGCGCGGTTTATGTGATTCACCCAATGTGTGAGGGGAACTTACATGCGACGTCAGCAGTTGCGCTGAAACCTGCGCCGCATATGTAATCTCGCTCATGGTGTACAATAAATTGTGCTTCCATACTGGTTGCATTTTTAGACTATAACAAGTGGTTAAAGGGTCATAAGACACTAATTTAATTTAATTTCATGACTCAGACAGAGCATAACATTTTACAAACTTTCCCAATTTACTGCTGTTATCAGATTTGCTTAATTCTCTTGATATCCTTTGCTAAAGAAGCAGCAATGCAATTGGAGTTAGCTGAACACATCAGGTTAGCCAATTACAAGAGGCATATATGTGCAGACCCCAATCAGCTGCTAGCTCCCAGTATTACATTGTTGTTCCTCACCCTTCCCAGGTATGCTTCTTATTAAAGGATACCAATAGAACAAATTAGATAAAATAAGTAAATCACTGAAGATTTTTTTAATTACATGCTCTATCTGAATTATGAAAGTTTCATTTTGACTTGCTGCTTTTCTATTGATCACATGAGCGGTAGTTTGGTGCGTGCTATAGTACTCTTACTCAGATGTGTAATTTCCGTCAGGTAATAGATTTCAGATTATTCACATCTGATAATGCACAAAAATTCTGTTTAGGTGGATTCTATAGTATTTTAAAGGGACAGTCAAGTCAAAATTAAACTTTCATGATTCAGAGAGGACATGCAATTTTAAACAACTTTCCAGTTGACTTTTATCATCAAATTTGCTTTGTTCTCTTGGTATTCTTTGTTTAAAGATAGCCTAGGATCATAGGCTAATTTCTAAGCCCTTGAAGGTCGCCTCTTATCTTTTGACAGTTTTTCACAGCAAGGCAGCGCTTGTTCGTGTGTGTCATATAGATAACATTGTGCTCACTCCTGTGGAGTTATTTATGAGTCAACGCTGATTGGCTAAAATGCAAGTCTGTCAAAAGAACTGAGATAAAGGAGGCTTAGATACAAGGTAAGCACAGAGGTAAAAAAGAATATTAATATAACCGTGTTTGGTTATGTAAAACTGGGGAATGGGTAATAAAGGGATTATCTATCTTTTTAAACAATAAAAAATCTGGAGTAGGCTGTCCCTTTAGCACTTTATTTATTCTAAAATAGATCCCTTCGTTTTTATGTTTAGCTGCTCCCCCAAAAAAATAACTAGTTTGCAAGCCCGGAGAGCAGAGATCAAAGCGAATGCATCAGGAGCGAGTTAGTCATCTTTGTGTCCTGCTTGTAATCTAGACTAATGTGTGTACCTTATATCATATGTAAAAGACTGAGTGTTATACATTATAAGTTTCTTTCTTTCCTTTCCTTGACTTTTTTTTTGAATAAAAAAAGTTATAGGAAGCCCCCAGAACTACACAGCTAAACAAAATGCTTATTGTTAGCTATTTATTTATGTCCATTTATTCAGAAACTATTCCTTGGTGCTGAGTGCAGAAGGGAGGAACAGTGTCTTTATGGTGAAATTGTATTCTTGGTGGAAAGAAAAAAAAAATATGAGCCCCTTTTAAATGCATGATCTATATTTGAGAGGTGCGTTTGCTGTAATGTTTTGTAGTGATGCAATGCATTTATGTTTCTTATCGAGATGGGCAGATATCTGTGTTCAGACATTTGAATAGCAAAAGAATGTTCCCCTTGACATTTGTTCTGCCTTTAGATTTGTCTAATATAATCAATTACATTAAAATTTTTAACAGGCTATTATATAATGTAACAATTGAATATTCAAATGTAGCATTCTATATTTAAACATTGATTAAAGTGAAAACCAATGTTCAAAATGTAACATTTCATAATGGGAATTTTTTTTCTTCAAAAACAAATGCTAAACATTCAGCGTTTGTTTAGAATGAATGAAAGCAGCCAACATTTGCCATTTCTATCAAATATTTTGTAATTTCTATCAAATATACCAAAATATTTGCCCATTACTAGGTGATTTTTCTTACAATATTCAAATACCAGTTACTCCTCAACCCCTTCATGCCATTAGGATGTTCCATTCCATCCTAACAGCGCTGGGCTTTAACGCCGAGGGACGGCATGGAGAGTCCTACCTTATAAGGCATCCTGCAGCCTCCCCATTTTGATAAACTTAAGTTCGAACTGGGGGATTACTTAGCAAAGTAGGCAATCCTTCCATGATCCGATCCTGGCCTTGAAATCACGTGATCGCATCAACGATCTCGTGATTTCTTTTTTTTTGCAGCAAGTGTTACATCAGAATTTTGTTCCGACGTTAAACACTTGTGCTGGGCATTAATATATTAACTTTTTGTTAAGAATAACAATATTAATAAAGAACAGTCACTGAATGAATCACACACAAACGCAGTTAAATAGTTCCTCTATACATGACAATGATTTCCATACAAACCAAGCAACTGGTCTTTATTTCATTTTTGCACCAATGAAATCTGTGCATGTCCCATCTTTGTTTTCTGTTTCCATCTGTCTTTCGGTTCCAGCTTTGTTTTATTTGCTTTCTTTGATATATGCCCATTGTGTTCTTTTTATTTTCTCTTCTGTTCTTTTAGTTTCTACCCTTCAGATAAAAGTGTCTTCTTCCCCTTCCCACTGCCAGTCTCCTCCTCCTGACTACAATAACTACAGTGCTTCTGCATCAGCTGGTGCTATCCCACCACCATCTTATTCCAAAGCTATCTCTTCAACATCTACTGTCCCTGAATCTAGTAGTAAATCCACTAAAAAGTCCAGCGTATCCCCAGTGTTGCAGCACAGACGTCCTGGATCAGAGCCTTCATTATCCCAGGGCTCTGGCATTTCTCCAATATGGCCAAGCAACGGGACTCTATCCCGAAGCATGAAGCAGATATCGTTATCCCCACCACCATCCTCTCCCGATTCTCATTTTCCATTTTCCGTTCATCAGTCTGTAAAACATCCTACTATGCCATACTCCTCATACACTCCTCCTCCTGTATCAGTAAGCTCAACGTTGCAGAAGAGCATATCGCCACATACTCTTATTCCAGTGGTCCTTCCTGTGATTCCTGTTCAGAACAGCAGTATCAAGGGATGTGCCGATAATGTGGTCCAAACCCTCCCACTAAGTGGATCTTACATAGGACCTGATGACCAAGCTGAAAAAAATGCATTTTCTTTGCGCTCCCCAAGCCCCGAGGCTAAAAGCACTGAACGTTCTTTCTTATCATGTTATGAAACTGTTCCCATTGGCCAGTTACCATTAATAGCCACATCCACTGCTATCCTTTCTCAATTGTCTCAACCCTTCCAGTCTTCCCCACATGCTTCTCAGCCATCATACCAGTCCATTTCACAATGTGTTCCATTACCTCCCCCTTATGCTGCTGTATCTGAGATCAGTATGTCCAAGAGAATAGCACCGTACATGACATCATCAACCATTTCTCAGTTAAGTAAGTACATGTTTCTGAATGAGTGAATCATTAAGTAAAGTAAACTGTTGATTGGTGTTTTCTCACCATCCAAGTTAATGTTATACATGAAATAAGAAAAAAATTATAGTTTCCATTGCTGTTGTAAACCGGTGGTAACAACAAAGTATATCTATTAAAGTCTATGGAGAGGTTTATGTTACCAACAGTTTACAAAGTTTGCAACAGCAATGGAATATAGAACATAAATAAATTTGGATGCTTAGAAAAATACGGAAATAAATAATTATTTTCTATATTTTTTGTTAAATTTAATTTATTTTTAGTTTATTTAGTTTTTTTTTTAATGTAGTTTCTTATTTAGATTATTGAGCAGCATATGCAGATGGAATTTGTTATCCTTTTAAAATTTAATCCTTATTGTACTTTCCAACACCAGTTAAAGTGTATTTTTACCCAGGAACATCTACTTATGAAGTCTGATCTTATTATTGTATATTACATGTTATAGCTGCTACTAGGGATGAGCGAATGTTTTGCAATATTTGAAAAAAGAAATTTTAACACATTTGTTCATTAGTTTTGAATTTCAAATGTTTGTACAACATTATAACATTTGTTTAATGTAATATTATTTCTAATGCTTTCGTTAAATCTGATATTCGATTCAAAATTTTCTAATTCGAATATTGCATTATTTGAATTGAAAAATTTGAATCAATATATTTGTAAGAGTATTTCTAATGCTCTATTTAAATGTAATATTAAAATTATTCAATATTCGAAATAGAAAAATTTGAATCAATATATTTGTATTAATTACGTATTAATTAACTAAATTCCCTACCACATGAACTATTGAACTTCTGAGTCATATTTGTTAAATGAAATGTTACATTAAAAATTTTGAATGTGGATATTCTATCTAATTATGAACTTTCGAAAACGAAAGTAACATTTGTAAACCGGAAATAACATTAGATTACCGAATTTTAATGGTTTTTCCTTCTTATCGACATTCGGTTGTCCAAAACAAATGTTCACTGGACTATTTGTTTTACCAAGCGAATTACACTTTCACCATATTCGCCCATCCCCAGCTGCTACTAGTATAAATCCGCTTTTATGGTTCTTTGATTGATGTATAAACTTACATTTTGGTTTCATGAGAGTATATTTTTATGGAAGATTTCTGTTTGTTTTATAAGGCCCTTCTTTACCACCTGGTCACCCATCTTCTGCTGCCATGGTAACTACTATAGGAGCAGCACCTGCTCCAGCTAGTGGTCCGCCTCCACCACCACCCCCCGGACCCCCACCCCCGTCTGGTGCTACACCTCCTCCTGCCCCACCTCTGCCAGCAGGCGGTAGCCAAGGAATCATCTATGAAGACAGTCCAGCGTCAGGGCTTGCTGCTGCCCTGGCTGGTGCCAAACTGAGGAAAGTTCAACGGGTAAGACATAGATATTAAACCTAAAGCTCTTGGTTCACAGAGAAACTAAAAATAGCATATTTAAAATTGACTTCCTAAATTATACTTTAATCTATGTAATATCTGTTGTAACTGAAAACAAAAAAATGTTTACTACCATAAAAACTAATATGGTTCAAAATAGTACAAGCCATGATAATTAATGGGTCCATCATTTGAAACAATATTTATTAAACTACAACTAAAAACTCTAAATGTCCAAAGAATTTAAAAGGGACAGTAAAGTTAATATTAAACGTTCATGATTCAGATAGGGCATGCAATTCTAAATAACTTTCCAATTTGCGCGCATATTACAAGTTGAAAGTAAAAAAAAAAATCACTCGTGCTAATATGATGTGCGCAAAAAGCTGAACTTCGACTATCGCAACCGCATTAACTTTTTCTGCCATAGACTTTAATGGAGTATGAAAAGTGAAAAAAAAAAAACACCCAACAAGTCGCCCAAACCAATTGCATTTTGCTCAAGCCAAAGCGTTTACTTTCACTTTCAACATGCGCAAAGAGCTACGATAAACCCCTTATCACTAGCGCGCAACTCGCAATCTAGCCCTTTATAGGAAATTACATTTTGTCCCTTTAATCTAGCCATGTTCCTTATAGTAGAGAAATTTTAAAGATTGTTTCTATTTCCCTGCCCACTGAATCATGTGACAGAAATCAGCCAATTACATACTCATATACAAATACACTGCAAACTTTTGCACATGCTCAGTAGGGGGTGTCTAAGAATATGTGCATATAAAAAGACTGAGCAAAAATGGATAATAGGAGTAACTTGGAAAGCTGTTTAAAATTGCTGTTCTGTCTGAATCAGGAACCTTTAGTTTCCCTTCTATAGCCACCAACTCCAAAATGAAACTCAGAGCAGCTATTAAATGAAATTTGTGTTTCCAAAGCCAGAAGATTCTTCAGGAAGCTCTAGTCCTTGCGGGGCAACCAAATCAGATGCCAATCGAACAAGTAGCGGAGGAGGTGGCGGAGGTCTTATGGAGGAGATGAATAAATTGCTGGCTAAAAGGTTCGTTGCTCTAATGGGTTTCTTTCAGCTTAGAACGTTCTAAGTGTGAGGTTGCTGCTAAAATCAAGAAACAGCCTCAAAACTAGGTAGTGTAACAATAAAAGCTACTTTAAGTTCTGTCCTAAAATGTAACACCGATCTCATGTATAAAATAAATGGCTTGAAGTCTGTAGCTGCTGCATATTATGTACCAATCAGATTAGAGTGATGCTAGATGGCATCTTTCTTCAGCAAAAGGTCATAAATACCTACAATGCAGCGAGTAACAGTATCACAAAGCTGGACCTTAAGTTAGTGTGTATTGCACACCTGGTGCGCCTTTCAAATATCAGCACCAAATCAAATATAGCTGAGTCATTCAGAATCTCATGAGCGCTACAGCAGCAGTTTAAAGGATGAAAGGTTAAAAGGGAGAGAAAATGCTCTAATTTGTTAGATCATTGTATTATTGCCCTGTTGCTTGCATATAACTGTGTGATTAACCCCTTTAAACTCAGGCCCAGAGCTTCTGGGAGCTAACTGGATTAGTGGCTACACACTAATGTCTCTTGTCACTGGCTCACTAGATCTGTTCAGCAAGGGCCAGTAGTGTACTTGCTCTTATGATGACTATAACAATGTGCTTTATTCTTTTGCATGGGGTACACACATTTAACACAGTTTTGCACACTTATGTCCCTTTAAGCTTATGGTTAACTTTTTTACCACTAAAGTTACAGTAATCCACTTAAAGGCACAGTCAACACCAAAATTGTTATTGTTTTAAAAGATAGACAATGCCTTTACTACCCATTCCCCAGCTTTGCACAACCAACATTGTTATATTAATATACTTTATAACATTTAAACCTCTAAATTTCTGGCTGTTTCTAAGCCACTATAGACAGCCTCTTATCACATGCTTTTTATTTG
>CAJPDP010549769.1:0-10300 GCA_905336975.1 Bombina variegata variegata
AACTAATTAGTTTCTAGGTTTTGGAAGGGGGCGATAATAAATAGTCGTTGGATACAAACTTACATTCTTGCATTTCAAATAAAGATACCAAGAGGATGAAGAAAATTTGATAATAGGAGTAAATTAGAAAGTTGCTTAAAATTTCATGCTCTATCTTAATTACAAAAGGAAAAAAATGGGTTCAGTGTCCCTTTAACAACTAATTAGTTTCTAGGTTTTGGAAAGGGGCGATAAATAGTCGTTGGATACAATTGTCGTTGAACATACAAATTTAAAAAACTTCAATTTACTTCTATTATCAAATTTGCTTCAATCTCTTGTTATCCTTTGCTGAAGGAACAGCATTGAACTACTGGCATCTAGTTGAACACATCTAGTTAGCCAATCACAAGAGACAAATGTGTGCAGGCACCAATTAGCAGCTAGCTCCCACTAGTGTAGGATATGTGCATATTCTTTTTCAACAATGGATACAAAGAGAATTAAGCAAATTTAAAAAGAAGTTTTTTAAGTGTCTTAAAATTATGTGCTCTATCTAAATCATGCAAGTTTAATTTTGACTTTTCTATCCCTTTAATTAGGCTTTTTCCTATATTTCCATAAAATTACCCAATTTGTATAAGACTATAAAACAAATGGGAAAAAAATATGACCAAATATTCAACCTTTTAGATTTTTTAAGTAGTTAATTATCAACTTACCTGTGCTGGCTTGAAGATATGAAATTCTAGACAGGAATGACCACAAGAAGCTGGCTCCACTTCTGTTGCTGTAGGATAAGAAGTGTTCATAAAACACAGGCTCAGGTGACTGCTGCTGGGCATCTGATAACTGTAATGTGCACTAGGAACTTAATTGGGACTAGCGTATTCCAGCACTGGCTGACATAGGCGACGTAGCTCCAGATGATGATAAAGGCTATTACAAATTGAAAAAAAAAATTCTCTAGACCTCACTAACAATAGGACCTTCAATGCACACTCTTAAACAACGTTACCTTCTCACACACGTTCAAAATAGAAATGAATTCAATTAAAGTATAGACTGGCGCCCATATAGCATATGGGCTGAAGATAGATAATATTATATATAAGGATGACTCAACTATCCATACACTGCATGTAAATATACTTAAAAGTATAATATACAAAATATATATAAAAATCAGCAATCTCCTAATATTATATGTTTATATACGCTGTATAATGCACTCTAAAAAATATCTCTTAATCAAACATAGATAAAATATAATTTAATACATATAAAACACAGTATTACAATATCCTCTAACTATTGTTGTGGCCACAACTGCTAAAAAATAATAAGGAATATTCCAAAAAATATACAAAATTGTTCCAGATAAAATATTGATATATGTTGTAACTGCTAAATAAGATTACTAAGTATCAGATTGTTTTTCACTTTGTGGATACTATGTACACACTTAAAAGGGTGTATTTTAGAAACGTATTAGCCCCTGCATGTACACTGTGTGTAGTCCACGTAATCCACAGTTAATATTTAAAAAACCTTGATGTTAAAATAATTGGCGTTCTCCAGCCGTTGCTTTATCCAAATAAACACGTGGCAATGTGGTAGCCAATCAACGAACAGGTCTTAGTTTAAATAAGTGCTGTTAAAATTGCGAGTTAGCATCCAATCTGCTGTCTGCGGTATATATTAACAATATATTGATCAATCTCAGTCACTTGTAATTGCCGGTTTGGTACACATAATTCAGAATAGCTTTCATTCTGCTGTGTCTTTCGTCTTCAAATCAGCTTACCCACCGCTGACTTATCGGTCCTTTGATCGGCTTCCACGTTAGCTGTTTGCACAGTATCAGTCCAGCTTGGGTTCCCACTTTGCTGTCCTTAGAAACTGTTCCCGGTAACTCAACAGTCCACCGTGTAACCGGATTTACCGGGGGTGGTGAATGGTGATTACTTCAGGTTTTTAGCCTGGCTGAACTTGTATCAGCTGCTGGTCAAATGTCTCAACTTCCTTCACAGATCTACGCGTTTCAGCATCTCAGCGATGCCTTTATCAAGATGACAGGAAGTTGGTGGATGTCAGTCTTTTATATCTGTCCCTTAAAGGGATATTCCCCCATTTCATTAAAAGCAATATGTTGATATTCTTGCAGTATTATAATTTCCAAAAGGATATAAATACTCTAATAGCAGCAATTTCATTATTTTATATAATACACAATATTAGCGCTAATTAGACTAAAATCTAACTAATTAAATTGATATTTATACATATGAAAAAATAAAAATAATTATTAAAATTATTAGTTGATAAATATGAAAAAAGTTAAATCAAATTTTTTTTATTATTTGATAATTAGGAAAAAATGTATATATATAGGTTAAAATTTCTCTCAAAAAATATATCAAATCTATGCATTATTATACAGTATATCTACAAATGTATCATATCATAGTCTCATTAAATCAAATGAATGGGTTTAGGTTCAGCTCCGCATTTAAACCATTTGGAGTTAAGGTTACTAAGGTATTAAATTTAAAAATTAGTTCAGCTTCAGTTAAAAGTAAATTACTAGTAATATTCCCACCCCTATGTAAAGTTTTCTTGTTTAATCCTCAATATTTCATCCCATTAGTTCTTTGGTTATGATGATCCTTAAAATGCTTAGATAACAAATGATCCTCGAAGCCCCACTCAATATTTAATAGATGTTGTCTTATCCTTTCTCTTAAAGGGCGGCTCGTTTGGCCTAAATACTGCCTCTTACATGGGCATTGATTATATATACTATATTGCTATCTGTACATCTTATGACCTCATTTATATGAAATTTAAAATTGGATTGACTAGATTCAACAATTTTGGTTTTTGTACTAAATTTACAGGCTTTGCATCCATGACAAGGAATAAAACCTTCTATTTTATTTCCTGATAAATCAACATCTATTTTATTTCCTCTTCTATTTCAAAATTCACTGGGTGACAGGATATTCTTTAAAGATCTTTCCTTTCTATAAATTATTTTAGGTTTATCACTGATCAGATCACTCAATAACGGGTCTTTCTTTACCAAGTGCCAGTATTTGTTTACTATTTTATTTACTAACCTATGGTCTGAGCTATAATTTGTAATAAAAGCTGTATCTCTTATCACAGTTTCTTGTACCTTATTATCAATTATGGTTTTTCTAGAACTTAAAAGTTGTTCTCTATCCTTTTGTTCAGCAAAAAGCATAGCTTCATGTATGATGTTTTCACTATATCCACGTTCAGTGAACTTATCCTTCAAAACACTAGCTTGTTCTCTAAAATTTGATATATGTGTGCAGTTCTTTCTTAAATGCAAAAATTGACCCTTGGGTATATTTGTTTTCCACAAATCTAGATGACAACTCTGGAAGTGGATGTAATTATTTGCGTCCACTTCCTTGAAAAAGGTTTTTGTTATAATAGAGTTCATTTCTATATCAATATGGATATCTAGGAAGTTTATTTGTTTTGAACTATATTCATGTGTAAATGTTAAACCCCATGTGTTTTGGTTCAAATCTTGTATAAACATGTTAAGGAGTTCTTCCCCTCCTTTCTATATAATGAAAATATTGTCAATAAATCTTTTAAACATAATTAGATTATTGTTCCAATGTGATTCCATAATATTTTTCAATTCAAATAGGCCCATAAAAATATTCGCATAACTAGGTGCGAATTTTGTACCCATAGCAGTACCTTTAGTTTGAATATAAAACTCACCATTGAAATTAAAATAATTATTATTCAGAATAAAATCAATGCATTGTAATATGAAATCTGCTTGGACAATAGGGATATCTTCATCTCTGTGTAAATAATATTTTACTGCTTCCAGGCCTAATTGGTGAATAATATTTGTATACAGGGAGTTAACGTCACAGGTAACGAGTGTATATTCTTCTTTCCACGAGATATCCCCTAAAAAATTAAAAAAATGTGTTGAGTCTTTTATATGGGATGGCAATCTAACCACATATTTCTGTAAAAAATTATCCACGTATTCTGACAAATTAGATGTTAATGAGTCTATGCCTGATACTATGGGTCTTCCGGGTGGGTTAATAAGAGATTTGGGGATTTTTTGGCAGATAGTAAAAAAATGGGGGGTTTTGGATGTGTGATATTTAGAAAACGAAATTCGCTTTCATTCAATATATTCTCTCTTTTTGCAAACCTTAATAATTTATCAAGTTTTACTATTTGGTTTCTGATAGGGTTCATTTTTAATTTTTTATATGTACTTTCATCATTAAGTAATCTATATGATTCTGTCACATAATCTTCAGTGTTCAGAATAACCAGACCTCCGCCCTTATTCGCAGGCTTGATCATTATGTTTGGGTTATTTTTCAAATCTCTTATTATTTCATTTTCTCTTATACTAGTATTAAAGTGCTTTCCTCTTTTAAGTTTGAAATTTTGAATATCTTCTTTCACTGACTTTTCGAACAATTCTCAAAACTTTCCTTTATCTTGAGTTATCTCCACCAACTTCCTGTCATCTTGATAAAGGCATCGCTGAGATGCTGAAACGCGTAGATCTGTGAAGGAAGTTGAGACATTTGACCAGCAGCTGATACAAGTTCAGCCAGGCTAAACACCTGAAGTAATCACCATTCACCACCCCCGGTAAATCCGGTTACACGGTGGACTGTTGAGTTACCGGGAACAGTTTCTAAGGACAGCAAAGTGGGAATCCAAGCTGGACTGATACTGTGCAAACAGCTAAAGTGGAAACCGATCAAAGGACTGATAAGTCCGCGGTGGGTAAGCTGATTTGAAGACAAAAGACACAGGAGAGTGAAAGCTATTCTGAATTATGTGTACCAAACCGGCAATTACAAGTGACTGAGATTGATCAATATATTGTTAATATATACCGCAGACAGTGGATTGGATGCTAACTCGCAATTTTAACAGCACTATTTTAAACTAAGACCTGTTCGTCGATTGGCTACCACATTGCCACGTGTTTATTTGGATAAAGCAACGGCTGGAGAACGCCGATTATTTTAACATCAAGGTACTCTGTTTTTTAATTATTAACTGTGGATTACATGGACTACACACAGTGTACATGCAGGGGCTAATACGTTTCTAAAATACACCCTTTTAAGTGTGTACATAGTATCCACAAAGTGAAAAACAATCTGATACTTAGTAATCTTATTTAGCAGTTACAACATATATCAATATTTTATCTGGAACAATTTTGTATATTTTTTGGAATATTCCTTATTATTTTTTAGCAGTTGTGGCCACAACAATAGTTAGAGGATATTGTAATACTGTGTTTTATATGTATTAAATTATATTTTATCTATGTTTGATTAAGAGATATTTTTTAGAGTGCATTATACAGCGTATATATACATATGATATTAGGAGATTGCTGATTTTTATATATATATATATATTGTATATTATATTTTTAAGTATATTTACATGCAGTGTATGGATAGTTGAGTCATCCTTATATATAATATTATCTACCTTCAGCCCATATGATAAAGGCTATTGCTCATGATCATGAGTAGTAAAGATCAGCTTCACATTATTTATAATTATTCCTAAAGTACACTTTTTTACACCCCTCTTGTCATTATAATTTGTTATGATTCATATTTGTTGTTAATATCTTGGTTTCTCACAAAAGCATGTTATTTACGATGATTAGTCAGATGGACATACATGTGATATCTTTCTGAAAACACACTGTCACAAAGAATTTCACATCATGTGTATTTGCAAAGTACATTATTACACAAATAAAAGGGAGATTCAATGTTAGCCATAACAGTTAGTGGCTGTGTGTTTGAATGTGATTGTAGCAATTTTCTATTTTGCAAGAGCATATACATTTATTGACAGACAAGCTACAGCACAGTCTACACTCACCATTCAGCACCTGTGTATATGGGTGGAATGTGTCCAAGGAACTGTATTTAGTTAAGTGAATTTTTGACACAGATATTTCATTCAGTGGAATCTGTAGACTATGTATAATGAGAGTGTATGTGTTGCGAGCGAGCTAATGAGTGTGTGTATGTGTGGTGAGCATGCAAATGAGTGTGTGTATGTGCAATGTGAGTGCATATGAGTGTGTATGTGGGTGTATGTGCGATGTGAGTATGCTGGTGTATGTGCATATGATTGTGTGTATGTGCCGTGTTTGTGCATATGAATGGGTGTATGTGGGGTGTGTGTGCATATGATTGTGTGTGTGTATGTTCAGTGTGCATGCATATGAGTGTTTGTAGGTGGGTGTATGTGTGGCGTACGAGCATATGAGTGGGTGTATGTGTGGTGTGCATGCATATGAGTGGCTATATGTGTGGTGTGTGTGCTTTCATATGAGTGGGTGTATGTGTAGTGTGCATGCATATGAGTGTGTTTATGTGGGTGTATGTGTGGTGTGCGTTCATATGAGTGTGTTTATGTGGGTGTATGTGTGGTGTTTGTGCGTATGAGTGTGTGTATGAGTGGTGTATGTTCATATGAGTGTGTGTATGTTGTTGTATGTGTGATGTGCATGCATATGAGTGTATGTATATGGGGGGTGGGGTGGGGTGGGCTGCTTTGCTTTAAAATGCCCTGGCCTATTTTTGGTCCCAGTCAAGTCCTGAAGACAAGTAATGTGTATCAAATGCAGTCAGGCCAGATGTACACTCCTATGTATTTGGCCTGTTTTGATTAAACCTTGTTTGCTGTTTTTTCATTACTTTTTGTCAGAGTTAAAGTTCCAGTGCAAGTTAATTATTGGTTGCACAAAGTTTATTCAACCGTATTAGTACTGTATTATTAACGTTTAACTTTTTTGGCCACTTTTCTTTTGCTTTTTTTGAAGGTCACCTAGAATATCCCATTCTGCTCTAAATGAGGACACAGCAAGTAATTGGAGCATACACATGTATACCTGCTTCTTATTTGCTCATCAGCTATATCTATAGTTGTACAGAAGCACAACTCTGACTATGTATTTTATTATTTTGAATAGGTGAAAGTAAAAGAGAAGAAGTTGTTTTTCAAAATATAATGTTCGTCCGAACAACATTTTTTTGTTACACTAAAAGATCCCCTTAAAAAGTGTTTCTTAAAATATAAATTAAAACAGTTTTTCAAAATGATGACAACCTGAAAAAATCTATATCATTGTCTTGCAGCTCTATGCTAATATATCTGGCTGTGCTTCACCGCATTCATCGGCTATAGTAGACTGCTTGATGATGAAGACAGAGGAAGAGATTGTGGAATTTATTTCAAAACCGGTAACGTAATAGTAGTTTATTATTATGGCACAAAGTAAGTTACTGCAATCACTATACAAAAACTGTATAGTACCTACAGTTCACTTCAGCTGAACAGACCGCTCCAGACAAGCCTGTGACTTAGTTTGGTGCGCGCAAAAACATTTGTAATTGACCCAGAATAATGCCTAAAACTCTCCTTTACTGCAGCCCACACTAAACTATCTTTGCTGCCACAACTTTGGGATTATTATATGGGAAATACCAAGCCACAATTTGGCAAAAATCAATCTAAAAACACAATACTGTTATTTATAGTCTCTTTTGTAATGAGGTTTAAATATTAGATAAAGGCAAAAATGTATTAACGAGATATATTCTGAACAAAAACTGTTACAGTGCATTTATATGAAAAAGGAATTAACAAACAACCAAACCTTTTAAGAGTTCTTAATCCCTCCCACCTCTCTGGTAAGCTACTCTTATCTTTGCCTCCCAGGAGGAAGGGGAAGAAATGAGGTGCTCCAGATTCTTTATTGTGAGGGGTCCTCAGACCTATGTGAGGCTCATTTTCCCCTCAGAGAGCTACTACTAAAAGACAGAGGGGGGTTTGAAGTATAGGGTAGAGACACATTTACTCCCAGTGAAGGAGTTAGTCACAAGCCTGCCACAGGTGTCGCAGGGACTAACCTCCTAGTTGGGTCGTCAAGATACTTCTTAAAGTGATACTCTGCTGTGACGTACACAGAACTGGATGGGCAACCTACTGGACGCAGTCATCTCTGCAGCTGATAAGCACAGCAGAGTGAGTGCTAGTAAGGTAAGTAGAGACACAGTACATTGGCACTCACATAGCCCACTGACTATTAGCAGGTATATTTACAAAATTGTACTTAATAACCAGAGGATATTTTTACAGACACTTACAGACATACCCCAGTATACACTAGACTATATATAGATGTATTGACTAGATGTTATTGGGAGACAGGCTTTTGTTCTAGGAGGTTCCTATTTTACATGTGCACTTTATTGTGTTTTATATCTTTGCTGCACATATATAATTTTTCTGTGTGGGTTTCTTATTCTCTGAGTCCTTTACTGTTATAAGTCCTTGAGTTTTACCTATAATTATTGTCTCCTATTATATTGTAATAAACATATGTTTTAACTATATTTATTTATTTCCTACTATTGGCTTGTTTCCACTGAGCTGTAAATGGTTTTGCGCAAAAAAAAATTCTGTTGGAAGGTATTAAGCTTATCAACAGTTTCCAATGGCTCAAAGCACAAATTTACACCTGGTTTCAAATGAATATGCAAACAGGTAAAATACTGTCAGAAGCTGTCGATAAGGTCTCAAGCATTACGGCATACTGAACTAAGTGTAAAACACCAAACTCCTAACACTGCAACTAACTACCATGTATTTCCCTTTCTATCCAATCACAGATAAGGAGCACAGGCACTTAATGTAACATTTATAATCTAAGGTCAGGTTACCAAAGCAACAAACTTGATATGGTGCAATTTTCGAGAAATCCGACATCAGATGGAAGCATTAACACAACGTTAACTTACACATACACAAAAAGACTGCATGCACTGCACAAAAATATTTCAAATTAAGCCATAAACTACTTTTAACTATCGGCAACTTTGATAAGCTTATGGCTCAATTTTTAATTACTCAATGGAAATGAGCCCTATGGCTTTCTTTTACCAGTAATGGAGCATGCTGGAACTGTCCCAACTACTGTAGGTCCTTTAGAGGATAAATCCTCTGATTCTGTAGAGAAAATATTTCAGCTTAAATCGAAACTTATAAGATCTAAGATCTGTTAATGCCTTAATTTGTGACGCAATTTCTAATATAACCTGATTAATGCTAAAAAATATGGCTGTATCTGTTCTGACCAGAAAAGCCTTGTGATTGTGGTTTTCAAGACTAGACTTTTATCTCTCCCTTTAAGCAGGAAAGATCTTATTTGAGCCTGGTCTATATGCTACCATTTCTAGTGTGACTAGAGAAAAAGGATCCTTTCTCCCTCAGAGAAAAAGATCTAAGGGAAAGAATAGAACTTTCAGTCAATCTCGTTTCTTTCCTTAATCAAGGAACCAAACGTCCTCTTCATCTTCACAGAAATAAGAATCTTTCAGACCTTCCTGGAAGTCCAATCCTATCTGGAACAAGGCTAAAGTCTAAAAAGCCTTCTTCCTCTTTCAATTCTACTTGAAGATGTGGCCCTGATCCAGATCTTCTTCTGGTAGGAGCGAAAGATTACTTCTTTGTCAGGGTGCCTTGTCTCAGTTTATTTAGGATCCTTGGGTTCTAAATATAGTTTCCTTGGGGTACAAAATAGGCCTCCTCAAGGAAAGTCTATTCTGTTTCATGTTTCATAGGATCCTGCAAAGGTAAATGCCTGCCTTCAATGTGTTGGAACAAGGCCACATTTTTTTTTACACATTTTTTTTTATTGTTCACAAGAAATACGGGAATCATAAGCCTATTCTACATTTAAGAACTCTAAACAAGTTTTCTAGATGGACTATTCTCTCTCTGGTACACCAGGGTCAGTATATGTTCACAATAGATTTGAAGGGTGCTTACTTTCATTTCCCTTTTCAGCTTTAGTTCTATCTCAAATGGGCAAACATTTGTTGTTTCCTCATATGCATTGTCAGTATATGGCCAGGTTATAATACAATATATTTAATAATTATTCTTTAAAATAAAACCCCAATACAAATTCATATACAAAACAATAAAATTAATGTAAATTAATCAAAATTTATTTTTATAATATACTATGCAAAGATCATAAAAGTTACCTTATTCTCAATAATCTCCCAAATCAGAGTTGCATTAAAATATCACAATGAAATACCAGGATCTTCTGTTATTAACCAATAACTCTAGTTCAATGCTCAATATGGATTACCCACTTACTATGCTTAATTAATAACTACCAGGGATATAATCACAATAACCAGTTTATGTAGAGTTCTGAAAGAGTTCACTATAA
>CAJPDP010550034.1:0-12028 GCA_905336975.1 Bombina variegata variegata
CAGAGAAAAATGCTAACACTAAACCAATGATAACTTTTACTAGTAAAAATTGTAAATATGTTTCTATTCTAAGATGTAATTCATCTATGTGCATTTAAATTTTGACCGGAATGTTCCTTTAAGATTGTTACTTTTAGTAAACATATTCTAGGTGTTACATTGAGTCTGCAGAATAGTTTAGTCTTGTAAACCAGGTAATTGCGATTTTATATTCAGCAACTTGAGAAAATAATTCTACAGTTCAGGTTATTTTAAAATTATTAATACTTATAATTAATACAAAAATTCACAATGGATGTAACTGGAATTATTTAAAATATAAAGTTTTGTGTGCATATGTATATCTGCACTTAAGAATTATAGCAAAATTATCAAAATCTATGTAACCACTGGAACAGAAGAGGTTAAAGCTCTGTGATCCTGTATTTTACAACTCCTGCGGTATAATGTACTTATGTTTAAAGTTTGTTTTATCTAAACCTTCTGGCACTCTAATAAATGAACGTCTAATGGTACATACTTTTTTAAATATATAAAAGCTAACATTTTTCGCACATTTGTGAACAAACTGTGTTTGAAGCTATATTTTTAACACTAGATAAATATAAAAATATCAATAACAAGAGAATACAAGGCCTTGGTATACTGATTATTTATTACATAATGTATAGGAAGGTAGATAATAATATTAAATAACCAAAATACCAATAGAGTGATGATGCAAAAACGACTGATGAATTACATCAACGTAAGATGTGGAAATAAAGATAATAGCTGCCAAAAAAAGTAGTGTATTTAACAGCCCTAGCACTGAGAGAGATGCTGGCTGAGTTTTTGTTACATAAAAGAAATAGCTGCACTGCTACTGTGTGATCCTCCTAAACTTGTGCCTGTTCCTTTAAGAATAGCCGGCTGTGTGAGTCAGAGCTGCACATGGTGCAAACAAGAGAAGCACGGAGCACTTTTAAAAGGATTCAGTCAGTGAAGCAGTTTGAGCCAGATCAGTCATGGTGTGTAAGAAGCTGTGTGTCCCACTACTTCTGTCCCTTCTGCACTGCTGCACGCAGGGTCTGGAGTCCTATGACCTACTCTATGACAATGGGATAGAGGCATATTACAGAAATGACTACCAGAAAGTGGTGTATTATATGGAGATGGCTCTCAGCAGTTACTCCCAGCTCAGGCAGACTAAGATCAGCTGCAGGGTTGGCTGCAGGCAAAGGCACTCGATGGACTTGGCACAGAATTCATGGGATTTGAGCTTTTCTAACGTCGTACTGTCCAGGGCAGCTTGTGTGAACGAGTGTGAAGAGAGCAGCCTGGGTCCTGAGTCCAGACACAAAGTCAGTGAGGATATCAAGAGCGAGTTCTACCGGAGAATCCCTTACAACTACCTGCAGAGGGCGTACTTCAAAGTAAGGCTCGTGATATCAAATGGGAGTGGGTGCTGATAACAATATCTATCGTATGGACTGTTTGGTGTTTCCTGTAATTGATTAATTATTTACATTTTTCCATTGTGTTTTTCGTTTTTTATGTATTACACATTTAATACATTTTTGATGCACAGAGGATCTGCAAAGTTTTAACGTGTAACTTCTGTGCTTATGAATTTACAAATATGTATTTTATATGTTACAGTTATATTTCCAAACGAAAAAGGTTGTCATAGCTGTTTAAATTGAAGCCAAGGGAGATTCATGATTGTGCCCACATTTTACTTTGGTATAATAATAACAACTGTCATAGCTCTATTGGTGGAAAGGCTGCAAGGCACACCTTCCCAACCCAGAATAGAGAAAGTTATATTGTAAACTACTCTGCCCAGTAATGCATGTTTCTGTAGTGAAGGTTTTTTTTTTGTTTGTTTTTTTACAAAATAAATCTTGAGGAGTAGAGGAGTTTTGTACCCAGTTTATAATTTTGAGGTGAAATTTTTCTGGAGTTGTATTTTCCTAGTTGCACACAAAGAAGATAAAATAAATGGAAAAAAACGGTTCTACAAAAATTACACCTCTTGTTACATATTAGCTGCAAAATCCTTGTATTCATTATCTAATAATTACCATACAAGATAATTCAAAATACAAGCTATAAGCAATTGACATAAAGTACTACAATATTTTAAAGAACAAGCATAACCTTGTAAGAATTTAAATGATTTAGTCAATTTGTCCTTATCAGATGCAATTAAGACTCACTAAAAGGTAGCCGGGTAAAAACAAATTAAAATGAAACTCTGATATATAATTGTTGGCACAAGTCTAGCATATGAAGGTGCAGAGGAATGTAAGCCAGACTGCTCTTTTTCCTTCACTAAATCTTGTTGAGACAGAAAATTGGATAATGATGTGTTAAAAGATTGTAACTGCTATTTATCTTTTTCTAAGAGACATGCACCTTAACCCTTCAGAGGTCCAAAACGCATTAAAGCTATGCTTTGGTGGCCAAGGGGTTAATGAAATGCTACAATTTCTTATTGTGTAGTTCCCAAATCATCATTGGGAAAAATAACTATTCATGCAGCAAATAATACCTCATTTGTGATATAGATCTCTATAAGCGTATCTCCATGTAATTCTCTGATCATAAGTGAGCAAGAGAGCAGTTCACTAATACTGAATAGACTATTGATCTACTACAGAGTCCATGCTAGTTTCACCAGAGCTTACACAATTTAGCATGAACTCAGCTAACAGTTTTCTTGAGACAGTAAGGATGAAATATTTCACTTTAAAAGATTTTTTTTCATTTCCCAAAGAAAGGTGCTTTGGACTTATTATCCAAAGTATCCGCCCATACTCCAACAGCTCATTTTGAAATGATTAATTTTACATTTATTTATATGTAGAATGCATTATAAAAAGAGTGAAATTCAAAATTTTTTTGAGTTTTACATTTTCTTGTTACATCCCAGAACTTCAAATTATTTTTATGTTCATTAGAGACAAAGGCCTCTATTTATCAAAGTCTGGCGGACCTGTTCCGACAGTGCGGACCAGGTCCGCCAGACCTCGCTGAATACGGAGAGCAATACGCTCTCCGTATTCAGCATTGCACAAGTAGCTCACAAGAGCTGCTGGTGCAACACCGCCCCCTGCAATCAACCCGATCGTACTCGATCGAGTTGAATTGCGGCGATGTCTGTCCGCCTGCTCAGAGCAGGCGGACAGGTTATGCAGCAGCGGTGTTTAGACCGCTGCTTCATAACTGGTGTTTCTGGTGAGTCTGCAGGCTCGCCAGAAACACGGGGCCTCAAGCTCTATCCGGAGCTTGATAGATATGCCCCATAGTTTACAAGCCTTAGATTTGGTGAAATGTGAGGCAACTTTTCCAGCAACAAATATTACTGTACCCATACTCCTTCCTCCTTAGTGGCAGAATGAGGATGGAGTGACATGATAAAGTAACAAACAGTGAAGAAGCGCCCATAGGAAGTAGCATCTCCGTATTGTTTGTGATTAGAGGGAGCCCTAATCTCTTACCCCTCGCAAATCTTAGAGGGACATGAAAAGAAAGAATCTTCTCCTATAAAATGATGGATTGTATGTACCATTGAGATGTAGATGGTAAAAGAACAATACAAATCACCTGTGAGACTAAAAACCTTGGTGTAATGCGTATAGTACCACACTATATGATCGATAGTGAAAAGGAAGCCTTTTTTCAAAGAAGAGCAGCCCTGTGTTTGAATGAGGGGTCACTAATCCCCCAAGAGTTAAGATATTCTCTGTGAAAAACTGTTATCAACTGCAGCACTGGACACCCTGAGAAGCTCAGTGCGAAGAGAGTGACTGTTGCAGAGGATTTGTATTTATCCCTCTACTTTACTTAGAGGAGTATAAGAACAGACATTCAAAAGAGGGGAATTCCTTTAATTTCTAAATTGCAGACGATCACTGTAGTAAGGGGGAACTATCTTCTTCACTAAGCACCAGAAAAGTGTTTGATAATAGTGAGTGGATGCTTTCGGAGTATCTCTCTCCCTATAAAGCATAAAAAGAAGCATGAAAAACCATTTTGAAAATAGTATTGATCCAATGATCCTCTCATTGGTAGGTGATTCCCATTAAATAGTAATCACCTATGTAATTATTAGGTAATTATTATTATCAGTTATTTGTAGAGCAGCAACAGATTCCGCAGTGCTATGCATTCATCTCTGAAAACCAGCATATACCACTCTCTTTCAAAAGAGGTGTCTTATGTTTCTCTAAGCAGCATGTGATTACATAGGAATATTTATTTTGTGTAGTTGAATTGCAGTATAGTGCTTAATCGTTCTTACATATGTTACTGTTATATATTATAAATATATTATCTTAAAGTGATGGTAAAGATGAACAGTTTCTTTTCGCTGTATACGCTGCCTATCCGTTTTTGAGCCTAGTCGCAAATGTTTTAAAGGTTCAATCTTAATATAAATAAGAAATTGCAATGTTTGAAATATTTTTTCTTACTGTTCCTCGCTTCTCCAATCTTTGACTTCCTGCTCTGATATCTTATTATAGTAGAGAGCGTTCCCACCCGCTCCCTACATCACAACTTTAGGCTCGCTCCCAGGGACATCAGATTTGCACAGATTTGGGCGAGAAAGATTGAAATGTCACAATGTGAACAATGAATCAAAAAATTCATAGTTTACTATGAATGAAACAATGGATTCCCAATTGTGAAGAACACGCATGCGTCACACAGGAACGTGCATGTTATTCCTTATAAAGTAAAATAAATTGCGCATGCGCTTTTGATGAAGGGGGCTGGTGACATAGAGTCCTGATCACCTAACCACCTGGATTTAAATTGGATAACTAAGCAAACGTGATTAAAAAAACAAACGAAAAAAACAAGCCGGGTGGAATATATGATGCTACGAAACCTACTTTAAAAAGGTAATAATTTTGTTCAAATACAAATATATAAATAACGATGAATGAAACTAATATTTATTTTAATAAAGTATTATGACAGTGGATTTAGAATACCGCAACTTTACCATCACTTTAAGGATATCCAATACTGGATATTTAGTCCATTTGATTACGGAAATATTGCTATGTCTTAAGACAGTTTGAATTCCTTACATTAAAATATAAAAAAAATACATGCGCTAATTGTTAAGAGTGTGTAATTTTTGCACTATTAACCAACAAACCTTATTTGTTTAACCCTTGCAAAGATAAAGTCCAACTTGGGAGCTGCAGAGAACTGCTGGCCTTGAGTAGTACACAGCCAATCAGTAGCAACAGCCACACAACCTCATCAATCATCAGCTGTGTTCAGCTCAGGAATTTACCTATGTGCAGGAGTAGAGTTCTATGGTGAGTAGTGGAAAAATGACATGCTTTAACAAATTAGAGTAATATTTTTTTTGCAGTAAAACATCCCTTTAAAATGTATTCTTAAAACAGAAATGTGGCATAATCAGTTTCTTCTTTTTCCCATTAACAGGCGTGCCTCTCAAATTGATGATAGGGTCAATCCATCTAAAGTGGTCCAGCAAAGAAAGCTTGAACATTTTTAATTTTCCTTTTTTTGTGTGTGTGTTATTACCTCTATGTATTGGTATTGCAAAACCACCAGTGTTTTAATTTTATTTTACTTGGTTTAACCACGGCTGCCATTTTTATGTCATGGTGCACAACAAATTTTGGTTTTACAGATGTTTACGGAAACCTCAATATCTCAGCTCAGGATGGTCCTAGCTGCTTTGAAGAAAAACTGATGTCTAGAGCACATTACACGATGCATGTACAGATATAAACATTTTGCACATTCTTGTTCCATAGGTTTAGAACCTAAGTCCTAATGTAGTAATCAAGATTGCTTAAAGTTACACTTTTAGAGGCCTATTTAACAAAAGGTCTGTCGGACCTGATCTGACAGTGCGGATCAGGTCCGACAGACCTCGCTGAATGCAGAGAGCAATAAGCCCTCCGTATTCAACATTGCACCAGCAGCTCTTGTCAATTGGCCGCCAGCAGGGGGTGTTAATCAACCCGATCGTACTCGATTGGGTTTAATTGAGGTGATGTCTGTCCACCTGTTCAGAGCAGGCGGACCGGTTATGGAGCAGCGGTCTTTAGACCACTGCTCCATAAAGGCTCGCCAGAAACACAGGCCCTCAAGCTCCATCCGGAGCTTGATTAATGGGCCCCTCCTAATATTTTAGGGCGTATTTAGGTAAGTATTGTGTGCATGCAGAAGATTTTAGGTTTGAGACTTCTCTTATTTAGTTAGGATAGTAACCTTTAATTTTTACAGACATAAGTCTCTATTGTAGCATTCTGCTGTAAAAGCTGTGAGTTTAAGATTCCACTGGTTATAGAGCCAAGCCTAGTAAAAATCTGGGGAAAAGCTTACTTTATACATAAATTTTACGAAATGAACAGATGCAATATAAGCATAAAAAATATTAAACATGAATAGTAGTTTAAAATAATTAGTTTACGATTGACACACCACTTGTTCAAGCTACATGTTTGATTAGAAGCTGTGAGATATTCTCACTCTCTTGGAAATGTTTGGGAGCATCCAGTGGCCATAGTCAATGCTGCATGTGTCAGTTTTCTGAGAACATTGTTCAAGGGAACCCATACTTTGTTCTCAGCAGATATCTTGAATAAAGTTCTTGGTCCAGGTGGGTGGAAGAATTTTACAAAAACATCACAGTTTTGCTTGTCCTGAATCAAGCCTAACCACCACTGGTCATTATAGACACAAACAAAACAACCATTATTCCATAGAATAAGGTGGGCAGTCGCTGCATGTTCTTCAAACTCTTCAATGCAGATGTAAATAAGCAAATTACATTACTCTCTGATACCACTTGAAAACAATGACATTTTCTTATACTCAGAATTCTCTCACAATTATTGAACCTGTCCTTGAGTTTCAGTTCAGAAAGTTCAGTTACTTCCTTGCTTTTGACGTAGATTTCTAGTTTAAGAAATCCTTTCTACTTTAGCTCTCAAAGCACTTTGTCTTTTATCTGCACTTATCTTCCTATTCTGGGATAATGGGGATACAACACGAGCAGCACAAGCTGAGTGAACCTTTTGACAATAATTTTTGGTTAATACATAGTCCATACAGGTGTCTTTTTCAATCACACACATTTTTTTTGTAGCAGGTGGAACCCAGTGACCTACCAGGGACAAGTTAGAGGATAAGTTAGAGAATAGTTATTTTCCTTTTATATGTGCTCTATCAAATATAATATTTGTTTTTGTAATATAATATATTACAAAAAAAATATTTTAATATTTTTTTTTTAATATTCCAAGGAACTACACCAACTGTTATTAAATGGATTATGACATTTCGATAGAAATTGGGGTTCATGGTACTTACAAACTTATATAACATCACATCATACCATAGAAAACAATAACTCATTTTCTTCTGATCTGTAGACACTTACTAATTTTATCACAGGAGAAACATCACCATTGCTCTGTTTACAAAGCTGTTCTTTTGTCAACACTCAATTGAACACTGTATTTCATTTAAAATCTTTTCATTCATCACTTGAAACTACACACTTCAGCTCCTAACATCTAACTCACATGAATGCCACAAACACGACATGCTTTTTCCACACACTTGCAGATTTGGGCATGCCCAGACATGCAGAGGGTCACTTTTTAGAAGATCAATTAGGCCCAAATTATAAGCTCAGTATTTTCAGCATGAGGTTGCTTGTGTATTGAGTAATTTCCTCTTTCTCTGGTAGTTTACTACTTGGACATACTGGTTTTACTTCTGCTTCCCCTGACTACGCTTTTGTATTAACCGCTTGTTTGTGACTGACTTTGTATTTGACTTTGGTGTGTTATGAATTCTGCATTTTTTTTTAATGACTTTGTGGTGCTTTTCCCTATGAGGCCTTGACCTAAACTGTCTGACTTAGATTTCCTTACCCTGGCTTCATCTGCTATCAGGAGATCTGCATTTCAGTAACTTGTGCAAGTTTGTCTTTTACAAAGGTATATTTCTCTATGATATTTTAATCAATAAACATATAGTTACTTTCTATTACTTAATTGTTGCTTTATTTGTAGGAGCTGATTAAAGTACTAGAAAGGCTTCAGCTACTAAGTTTAGTCTTATTGCTCTCTTTCCCCTGGCCTTTGCTTGAACACTGTGTTTACTTCCAGTGTCCCAGTAAGGGTTTGTTGTGAGTTGGGCCTTTTGGCCATTGCTTCCAGCTTGTTTTACTCTGAAACAACAGTACTCCACCTGACTCTAGAGAAGAAGCGTGCACAGCCAGGAAAGTGGTTTGCTGTTGTTACACAAAGACAAGTCTTCCTGACCTAATGTCATGTTTCTGCCTGTACCTACATGATCCTACTTCACTGTTGCCAGTATCAAATGTAGTAACATTTTAGACATAATTGACAATCATAAACGCAATTACTGTAACATACTGTTAATTTTTATGGTTGTTTATGCATAAATTACATCTGTTCATTTCTCAAAACAATAAAGTAGGATTTCCCCCAGATTGCTACTATCTGTAGCTTTGTTACCATCTGTTCCCCCATCAGAGATAATCAACCCCAAAGTGAGGGGGGGATCTTAAAAAAACTGCACTCTCACCCCCATAAGAAAAATAATAAAATAAAAGTCTCAAACTTTAAATGTTCTGCAGACCTGAACCTTTCCCATTATAAATTAACCCTTAAAAGTTGAACTTTTAGCAATCTTGATCATTATATTAAGACTTAAGTTCTAAGTCTATGGAACAAGAATGTGCAAAATATATATGTATACCTTGTAATGTGCTCTAGACATCAGTTTTTGTTAGAAAGCTAGGAACATCCTGAGCTGAGATATTGAGGTTTCCGTAAACATCTGTATAACCAAATTTTGTACCAATACATAGAGGTAATCACTAAAAACAAATAAATAAATAAATAAATAAATAATTTAGGAAAATTAAAATTGGGCAAGCAACTACCTTGACAAGAATAGGACCACTTGAGATGGATTGACCTAATAGGCTGTGTTTTATATTTAAATGCCCTATTTAAATCGTGAAAGTATTTTTTTTACTTGACTGTCCCTATAAATAAGCCTAACGTGGAGCTATTCACCGCAGGCATAATTTAATTTAACTGTTCAATACATAGCTATTAAAAAAAAAAAAAACTCTATATTCTAATTTTAAAAAAAATTGGCACTACCCACATGTCCCCAGCTTTGATCTCAGAGGGTAGCGAAAAGCTGATCGTGCTGTACTCACAAGAGTGCCAAGCTTTGAGTTGATTTTTTTTTTTTTACATGAATAAAACAGACTTTGGCATATTTTTTTAAAACATTGGCCTAGATTCATATATACTTATGAGATAGCTGAGGGGTTTAATTTTAATTTTGTTTTGCATTACTTCACCTACACCTCTGTCATCAACATCTATAGCTGCATAATATTTGGCACATCACACAACAATTGTTAGCAATGCAGGATAACAATAATTACTACCACAACACAGTTACAAAATTATTTATGTATAAATTTGTAATTGTAAAATATTTTTTTCTATTTTGTCATGGTAAAACAGTCTTGTTGGGTAGATTCAAAGGGGCAGGTCATGGTCATTAACAACATTCTAGAGGTGTGTTTGTGATTTTTCACCTCAATTTAGGCCCGACATGCAGAATAAACTATATATATTTTTTTCTTTCAAGGTATTAGATAGTTAGATACATAAATGACTTTTATTGAATTTAGGCTATTGTAATAGTTATGAATAGCACCATTTATATTGTAAGCTTTATACAATTAATATATGTTAGATATTAAGTTAATGAAATGATAGGGGGCGGAGCCAACAGCTGAGGCAGTCAGAGATCTCCCAAGCTAATAGATTATGGCCAAATAAAATATATGTTTACAGAAAAAAACAAGTTAATTTACCATGCTGATTGCCAACGACTAGCCCCAAACTAAAGGACACTCTGAGTAGAACATTGCGGCTAACTCAGCTTATTGCGGCTTTAAACGGAGGGAGCCTCTGTACTTTGGGTGCTGAGATACACAGTCCTGCTTCTACTGAAGTCGGTTTACTTCTACACTGACCAGAGCCTGAAACTACAGGCCTGCTAAACAATATTAAGCTGACTACGCTGAACATGGAGGAGATACAAGCGCAGCTCTCAAAGATAGCTTTGCAGATGCAAAATAATTTTCTTGAGCTCACGCTTATTGTCAGAGATCCATCTAGGTGATGATGCTGCTGCAATCAAGATGGTGGAGAGAGGGAATGGTTCTTCGCAGGAGCAGAATCCACAGACTGCTGTGGCTACTGGTCTTCACTCAGATACTAAAATGGAGAGCTATTGGATACAGCCTAGGAAAAGTGCCATGGAACTGAACTCTGTTCTATCTAAGTGGGAACCAAGTAACATCTAGCTGTTAACTACCAAGTAACATCTACATTGCAAATAGCAATGGAATTGCCACGCAGCAACGCAGTCCTAACATGGAACTCTACCTTTCCGACACTCAGGATGGTGAGGCCGGCCTACTGACTCATGGTGGTGCTGATGCCAACATTGGGATTGTGGACAGCCAACTACCGTTTGCACAGAGAGAACAACAAGATCCCCAGCAAGGCAATTCATACTTTGGACCACAATGGACTACAAGTCATGAGGCATTTGTTTCACTGGGTCTGCTGAGTTGTGACTTTGCCAGCCAAACAATCACCCAGTGGAGGTTTGTTTATATATGTATCCCAGTCGAAGTGTTTCTATTTGTAAGCAGTGACCCCGTTTGTAGCATCTGGCGTAGGATGAGCAAAATTTGCCTTCAGATCCTACTTGTTTAGTTGAGGTGATATCCAGTCTGTAAATAAGGTTCTGATATCGGGCTCTAGTTACTGCCTTTATTACCATTTGTCTCTGCCATAGTTCAGTTAGGCGAATATAACCTTATATATTGTTGCAATATTAGATATAACGTTAATGGTTTGGTTGAGACAAGACTGAACTCTATTTTATTTCATTTTTGTTATATACAAAAATGTTTGTGGCCACTATCACTGGTTCTTTCAACTACTGTTATGGTGTCATTTACATTATCTGTATTATCTCCCTTAGTCATGGAGTTGCATTATGGTAATGTTTCCTTTCATACTAGATACTCCCTAAATTTATATATATAGCCAGATGATATTACACTATTACCTACTTTATATTTGCTAGTACATTAGTATTGGGATATGTTATCTTAAACTAAGATCCATGGAAGGCCGCTTATAACACTAATTAATGACTAAGGTGGTCCTTATGTTTATGATATATATGACTCATTCCACCTAAACAGGACCCCGTATCTCCCTGTTTTGCTTGCTCCAGTCAACTTTCTCTATGGGTGCATATAATGTTTAGCCTCCTATTTGATCTCTATAGGTACAGGAAATTTCTTGCATTACCCCACGCTATATATAGTAGATCACAGGGATTGATGTGGCATTTAGCTGAATATAAATGTAAAGTCTGAATTTGTTTGAGTGGTGTTTTAAGTGTTATCTTTTATTTATCTTATATATCTTTTAGGAATCATATAGCATACACTTGTAATTGGGCTCAACAGTTATAACTTTGGTAAATAGCTTTATTTTTCATTATAATATTTTATTTTATTTCGAGGTGCATGTCCTCTTGGAACAGGCGTCACTTCTCGCTTGTCACAATACAGAGCACTTTACTACACTAAGCTGTAGTAAAGACCACTCTTTTATTTAGCCAACATGCTTCTTCCATACCCCTCAGCCGGCGAGGTAGGTGGGGTAAGTAAGTGATATCCCATAACAATATCATCTAGCTCAGTCGGTTGACATTTCATAATGGCTCACATTGGGATACTGCTAGCTATATCTGTGGGGCCTACCCAGACCCACCACATGATCATACAGACGCGTATACTAAGGTGGATATACATCATCTTCACAGTAGTATTGACACTGTTTTATCATATTTACCATGCATATATATATGCATACCTACTGTATATATATATATA
>CAJPDP010550134.1:0-10609 GCA_905336975.1 Bombina variegata variegata
CACAAAACTAGATTGCCTTGGTAAATCTATGGCTGTAGGTCAGTTTTAAGCGACATTAGTATACATTAAGGAACATTGAAAGATTGAAATGTATCAGAAAAAAATATATGTATAACATATTTGGCCAATGTTCTTGAGATATCTCTTTGCTCCCTGTTCTTGTAGCCATTGATTATTAATTGTTAATACCTTTTAATGAAGATAGAAAAATAGAGCAGAAATATTGCAGAAGGTTCCAGTCAAGCTGAAATAAATAGAGTATGTGAAACTGTATATATAAAAAGCAAAAACTAGTACTCTGAAGAGTCCATTCCCCCAAAAAGGACAGATGGGGTACAAGTGGGTTTCTATAGAGGATTGTCAGAAATAGTACTCACGTTTACAACAGATGACTGAGTGTAAATAAAGCTAGAGAGCCAGAGGGTTAGGAATGATTAAATATCCCTAATTTGCTGCCAGAAATTTATCAAATCGTATTCACTGGGTTTTTTTTGTTTGTTTTTTTAAATATCTTTTTATTGATTTTCAATGTTCAAACATACATGTTATTCAGATCTGGAAAATAACATCTGGAAAATAAGTACAGACATCTCTCAAGTCATCCTTGGACAATAAGGCATAACTTGTTACATCGAAGAAGCAAAATTTTCTACTGTACTATTTATTATCTTGTATATACATATCATGAGTTACACTAATACAAATACATCTATAAACTCCCTTCTTAATCTCTAACTATGTAATAATAACAAATACTAGAGGTAGGTATAAATATGTATGTAAAAAGCCATATATAACATGTGTCTGCCATAGATACTGTATTACAATATAGTTTCCTTAGTCTCATCTGTTATCTTTGTCCAGGGGAGGGGGGGGAGAGAGAGAGAGAGAGAGAGAGAGAGAGAGAAAAAAAACCTCAGTCCTAGACATCTAGCCAAAAATCTAGGAAAAGCCCTGCATTAATATTTTGAAGTACAAATTATGTAATGTTAAATGGTTTTGCTAATTCAATTTGCGCGTTTTCAGACAGCGAGCTAATTACTGCTGTCCATTTCTTAAAAAAACTTTTAGTTGCGTATTAGTCTGTTGTTGTACCATATATTGTTCTATTGTACATTGGGCTAAAAGGCTTTTTTTTAAATTAGCAAATTTTGGAAGATTGGGGGGCTTCCAATTTTTAAGAATTAATTTCCTTGTTGTTAGTATAATCGTATTAATTAGGTCGCTATTCCTGCATTGTTCTTTTTTTTTTGCTAAAAAGAATACTTGGTGTTCCACAACCTCTATCTCTAATTGTAGTATTTCTTTAAGACAGTAGTTAATCTGTGACCAGAGTTGTAAAACTTTGGGACAGGACCAAAAATAATGTACAAAATCTGCTATCTCTGATCTACATTTAGGACATGTTTGCTTTACTTTATACCATTTATTTAGAGAATGTACTGTTATATAGCTCCTGTTTATTAATTTTAGGTGAGATTTGCACCAAGTAGTAGGCACCCAAGTTTTATTTATAAGTTTTAAGCTCTCTTGTACCCTTATATCCTCTATATTTGGGAAATCATTTTGCCACTTTATTCTAATTTCTTCTATTTGTTTAGTGTCCAGGTATGTGTTAATTAATTTATACAAACCAGAGATGGTATGAACCCCAGCTTTATATAGCTTAATCCTACTACCTAATTCTCTAGTGGACCAGTCTGGGTTATATATTATATTGTGTTATGAGATTGCTAATAATATGTCTAATTTGTAAATAAGCAAATAAGCAATTTTTATGTAGGCTAAATTGCTTCGCAATATTTTGATAAGAGTTGATCCTCATTTCAGGAGTTAACAGTTGTTTCATATATATTAAGCCCTTACTTTTCCAGTGTTTAAAGATCACATAAGAGGTTCCAGGGATAAATTCTGGATTTCCTAATATCGTTAGGAATTCGGTACAGAATGGGTTGATATTTATTTCCATACAGTATTTTTGCCACGCTAAAACTATGTTTTTAAAGGAAAGAAACTTCTCAATACTTTTTAGGATTTTAGTCTTGGGGCTATGTAAAATTGCTTTGAGCTTGTAAGGTCCTACCAGATTAGTCTTACATTGTAGAAATGTAATATGTTCCTGTTCCGTGATCCAATCTATTGCCACTTTTAACAGTGCAGTATAGTTATACTGTTTAATATTAGGGAGGGCTAAACCTCCTGCCTCCTTAGGGCGCATTAGCTTGCTTATTGCAATCTGTGCTTTCTTGTTATTCCAAATACATTTTTAACAGAATTGATTAAACCTAATTACATCGGCCTGTCTAAGAAGGATCGGTATATTTTGTAATAAATATAATACTTTAGGAAATACGTTTTCAAAAGCATAACACGGGCAGTCATAGCTATTGGTAAGTTTCTCCAATCCTCTAATTTCTTTTTACATTCTCAGAATTATTTTTGAAAATTTAGATCATACCACTCTAGCGGGTTACTTGTCAATATTATTCCCAAGTATTTTATTTGATTGACCTCTTTGAAAGAATGGTTTATCATGAGTCTCAGCGGTTTATTTAGCCACAATAATTCAGATTTTCCCAGGTTAATTCTGTACCCCGAGAAAGCACCAAATAACTGAATATCTGTTAATAATTTGGGCAATGAATCACCCAAATTGTTTAAATAGATTAAAAGATCATCAGCATATAGAGAAATATCAAAAATTTGCCCTCCCAGGTAAATCCAAGTTGTCTAGTATGCTCTTTGCTTGTTTACTTTTCCTTTGGTTCCAGAAAGATTAATAATTAACATAGTTTTACGAATATTTTTGACTGGGTTTCTACCAGGCATAAATACTGATTGAGTTTTATATATTAATAATATAAAGTGTGGTTTCAGTTGATTGGCAATAATTGACGCTAATAATTTATAGTCAAAGTTGAGTAATGATATTGGCCTATAGGATGATGTGTTTTGTGGGTCCTTATATTTTTTGAGTATTAGAGTGATGTTGGATGCAGCGAAACCCTCAGAACATGGATCCTCTTCATTGTAATAATTATTAAATAAACTATGCAAAGTTGGAGAGATTTGTTCTATTAAGATTCTAGAAAACTCCACTGGTAGAGTATCAGGCCCTGGTGCTTTGTTTGCTTTCGCAGCTTTAATTCCATCTATAATTATTTGCAATGCTATTGGGCTATTTAGTTGTTCTATTATCTCCTGTGTTAATCTGGGAAGTTTTACCTCATTCCAAAATTTATTTTTAGCTTCTAATTCCGGAGGCTCTGCTTTATATAATTCCTGGAAAATTTTCAGAAAGCTTTTTTAATATCTATATTACGTGTAAATCTATTAGGTCCAATTTAAATTGCAGAAATATGATTATTAAGCCTATGCTTCGTAATTCTAGCCAAGTATTTGGCAGATCTCCCTTTGAAACCACCATATCTTGCTTTCAGACGTATTTCTTCTTGTATCCTATTTTGTTTTAGAAAAATGTCTCGCTGCATCTTCATAATAATATATCTGTCCCATGTACTTTTGGATTGGTGAGCCAAATAAGCATTATAGCTATTCTTAACACTAATAGATAACTGTAGGTCACGCTGTTTGTGCTTTTTTTTTTAGCCCAGTGTAAATACATTTTAATATCCTCCTGTAAAACTGCTTTCCTAGTTTCCCAAGAAAATTCAACTTTGTCTTTATATGCATAGTTAAACTCAGCAAATTCTTGCCATTTATGCTTTAACCAGGTCTAAAATTTTGGGTTGTTAGCCAAATATTTTTAGAAATAATAGTTATTTGACTGAATCGGTTGCCAAGATTTTTATTTAAATTGTAACGTGATAATTGCATCATTAGATATAAGTATGTCTCGGATACTAGTTTCTATGTCTAATCCAGTCATGTATTCATAGATCAAAAAGATGTCAATACGGAACATTGAGTGATGACATTTCGATATGCAAGTGAAGGCCTTCATATCCGGGTTCTGGATACGCCATATGTCACAAACCCCAACCTTATTGCAAAATCTTTGAAAAATACGATTTTTCCTGTCTCTTCTCATTGATGCTTTACTCGTTCTGTCAATATAAGGCATTGGAGTTAAGTTTAGATCTCCCCCAATTATTATATTACCCCTTCTATAATCCATTAACTTTACTGTGAGCGCGTCCCAGAAGCTAATATCCGTTATATTTGGCCCATACACATTACATAATATATATGAAGTTTTATCTATTTCTAGATTAATAATCTGATATCGACCTTCTGGGTCTATTTTTCTATCTGAAATTTTATAAACTAAATTTTTATTAATTAAAACAGCCACTCCTTTCTTCCTATCCTGTGATGGGGCGACAATCACCTCTCCAACCCTTTTGGTCTTTAATTTGCTAGATTCTAATTCATTTAAATGTGTTTCCTGTATCAACGCACCATCAGGTTTTAGTTGGACTAGCTGTTTAATTATTGTTTTCCTCTTGATTGGGTAGGTGATCCCACCTACATTCCAGGATATGATTTTAAATAAATATTTTTGTATTATCGTTATTGATTAAAGAGGCACATAGAGAGGAAGATGAAGAGAGGAGAGAAAAAAAAACAAAAAAACAACAACACATCCCCATACAAAATCCTTGCAGTAATTCTGCATATTCTTTAAACAAATTTAGTAATCCCCAGCCTCCTCTCTCCCTTATTGTAACCACACCTGTTATATAGAAACCAGAAAACACTTCATCACATCTATCCTTTTTTCAAGATAAATCATTTTATGCAATACAGTCAACAAAAAATAAAAGTTTAAAAACAAAATTGTTCCATTTTCCATAATACCTTCTGAGCAAGACCCTGTTCTTGTTCTAGCAATATCTTATTCTATGGCCTCCTCTTTGCAAAAGTTTTTAACTAAGTTTTAGTATCTCCATTACATGTCAGAATCAGTTTAGCAGGTAAACCATTCTCCCATCAAAGTTGGCTTTCAATAATTTTGAACAATAGGGGGATATCTCTCTCCTCTTAGCTGATGTATCCAGGCCCGGACTGAGCGTTGGGCATACTGGGCAAATGTCTGGTTGGCCAGGGCCAGTTAACAGCCTCGCGGCCGCCCTGTGCGAGCACCACCGCACAATATGAAGAGAACCTTCCCCCGAAATACCAGCCACCCTAACCCTTAGGCTCCCACGTGCATGCGGCATTGGCAATAAAGAGGTAGAGGTTATATTTAACCTCCAGGCTGGCAGAAGCAACCTTGCGTCTTTGCGGTGTCACATCCAGAGCGGTAGCATGTATCTCTCTTTCTTGGCGGCCGCTGCTTAAGTGCTGCACCTAATGAAATCCATATAGGTTTTTGTCGATAGCGGGCTTCATTAGGTGCAGCTCTGAAGCGGTGGCCCCTAAGAAAGAGAGATACATGCGACTGCTCTGGATTTGGAGTGACCACGTGTCCCTGAACAATGCAGTGTAATGGAAACTGACTGTCTGACAGCAGTCACAGCCGCGGATTGACCAGGGCAGCTTCTGGCAGCAGCAGGCACGTCCCAGGCTCCAGACCAGTATGTAGGGAAGCGGGATATGATGACATCATCATATCCCTGGCCCGCCCCCTCATTACAGGTTCTGCCTCCACGGCTTGTAGTAGTGACTCGAGTTTTTTGCAGGCAGAAGACGGTCACACACAGACATGACACGGAGAGGAGTCAGCTTAGCTTAGACAGGTAGGTATTTTATGATACTCACAGTCTTCGCCAGCATGATCAGACAGAGCTGGGAGAATATCTAGCATTATTAAATTGGCCACCTTGTAATTCCGTAAGTAAATCCCAAAGTGCACAAACAAGGTCATTGGAACCTCCAAGAGGTCACCTTTCTTAAATTAGGTTACTTCATCATAATGCACATATGTTTCATCCTCCTCTGACATGCTAAATAATTAATTTAGGATAAAAACAGCAAATCTAGCAGTGGACTTTTCATCTTGTGGAATCTGTGTATGTATATGAGTGTTTGTATGTGTGTTGTGTGTGTATATAAGGGTGTGTGTATATGAGGGTGTGTGTGTATATGAGGGTGTGTGTGCATATGAGTGTGTGTATGTGTGGTGTGTGTGTATATGAGGGTGTGTATGTATATGAGTTGTTAGTGTATATGTGTTGTGTGTGTGTATATGAGGGTGTGTGTGTATGTATGGTGTGTGTGTGTATGAGTGTGTGTACGTGTGGTGTGCTGGCATATGAGTGTGTGTATGTAAGGTGTACATGCATATAAGTGTGTATACAGTATGTGTGCCAAGGGGGAGTGGGCCTTTTTGCCCTAAAAATGCCCGGGACTTTTTTTGGTTCCAGTCCGACTCTAGATGTATCAGCTGAGATCTCCTGAAATATCAGAACTTTATTTTGATATATGATTAAAGGATTCATTTTCCTCCTATAGCATCTTAAAAGATTGACTGAAAATTCAGGAACTTTGCAACAATTGGTCTAGCTCTGACTGAGCCATCAGGGTTTTTGCGAACTGGGCCTATTCGATGGATTCTTTCAATTTGCAATAATTTTGAGGACACTAAATTGGGGAGTTTTTCAGTAATAAACTGCATTAAATTCTGATTTTCCATGGTTTTGGGTAGTCCTATGATTCTAGGATTATCTTCAAGGTCTGACACCCTGCCTTCTATTTCACTCATTCTAGATGCAAACAGTTTTATTTCATTAGACAGGCCATTCATTTCCTGTTTATTTTTGAGTTTAAGTTAGTCAAGCTGATATCTGTGATACTATGTCACTTATTCCTGAACTGGCAATATTGGCCTTAACCTGGTCTTGCATAAGTTCTGTATTGTTATCTATATTTTTAGGATTTTTCTTATCCTTGTGCTTTGAAAGCATGGCTGGGGAGTTGCCTTGACTGTGTGCCAAAAAAAAGAAGTGTCAACGGTGAGGGAGAAGTGTAAAAAAACAAAACAAATGAAACTTAAAAGGAAAAAAAACAAAAGAAAAAAAGTGGTTGATTATAAATCTCAGTTGGTATCTATGTGTAGGTGAAAGACTCTATGTTAAGCCTGTTATAGTGAACCTGTATCTCTCTTATAAGATACAGATGAATTAGGGTGTATAAAAATTAGTTTAGGCTAACTGAACCTATATTCCTAAATAAATGTGCAAAAGGCCTGCCTCTCCAATATTCCTGTTGTTAGTCAGAATTTTCAAGTGACCTATTATCTTAGAAATAGAAATTCTTGATCTCTAATTATAAAGCAACATAGCAAATTACTCAGACCTTTGTTCAAATGAGATAAAGACTACCCTTCCACTCAGCTTACTCCTCTAATATTAGATATACCAGGTAATGCTATGTTTCTGTCTTAACTCTTAAGTCCTCTCAACTATATAACATTAGTAAAAGAGATATTGTTTTGTTTGTTCATTCTGACTAACTTCTAAAAAGTGACCGAACAATTCTCCTTATTCCTATTACATGTTACAATAGTCAGTATATGTTACACACCAGGCTATGTATTTAAATATTATGCTCACTTATTTTTGACTCAGTATGTCTAAGTTCCCTTTTAGGTAAACAGTAAAGTCATAGGTCAACTTATTTTCTAAAAAAATGAGCAGTATCAGACACACTTGTTTATCTAATATCCACTTCAGTTTCACCTCAGCTAACAAGTATAAAGTACAAAATATACAATTTATAGTTTGATTGTAGTAAAGGTTGTGTTATTCACATTGCAAAACTATAATGTATATATGGCATTACTATCAAATATTACAATATCCAGCTACTTGATCATGCAATTGTAACGCAGTCATAGAATTACAAATACTTTAGCTTTTCCTCTTAAAACAGGGACAGTAAAAACAACTATGATCACTGCGAACAAATTTCAACCAGGCTACAATAGTAGTGTTCTGGAAGTCACATTCCTTTTGCCTTTTACAATCGAACTCTATATAAAGGTATTGCTAAAAGTTTGTAACTGCTGTCTTTGGGTTAGACCGAAGGTCAGCTATTTGGTCTTTATTCAGTCCCACAAAACAGCTTCAGCTTATCTCCTAGGCCCTTTGATATATTCTGAGTGTAAAGTTCACTTTGAGGTTTTAGGCATTACCCTTTCCAGTAAGGCACAGGTAGATTATTCAGGCCTCTTATTCCTTCNNCTTCGATCCAACTCTAACGGGGTATGGGAGCATTAGATACTGGTTATACTCCTTAGAAATTTGTGTCTTGTTTCAGTGGCATAAAGGTGGGTAGATAGATTTGTGTTTCCTTTGATGACAAACCAAGTCCCCTTTTTAATTATACAACTTCATGTTCTCCTACCCTAACGGTTATGGGAGTATCAGGCATTACAGATGGTGGGACATAACAAGGGTTTCTAGTTTGTTTGTTTTTTAATCTCAAGTACACCACCTATAATCTCAGCTTTTCCATATGTAATCAATGTGATAGTATGCGGTAAACAACTGCCCAAGATATTTGAACACTCCAAACATTTCAGCAGATCTATTTATTGCTGGTATGTAACAGGTGCAATTTACATTTCCTTACTGCTAGGTCTGTATAAAGAGCCTAATATAAGATGGGAGTACCTGCAAAGTATCCATTGAACAAGATATTACTTTGTATATCCAGGGGTGCCGCCAGCTCCTGTCTGATTCCTTAGGGCTACAGTTTAGGCCGACCCTTAACTTTAGGCAGTCTCTGATTCAGTCGGGGCGGATTGCTTACTTGTCCCTTCTTGGTGTCTTTGCTCCGTGTGCAGGTCTCCGGAGCTGCTCCAGCCACTGGAGCTCACTGATGCACTTGCGATTTTCGTAGCGCAAGGAACTGCTCTCTTAGACGGGGCCGGACAACCAAACTTCGGCCACGGACAAAACTGCGCTTGCTGTTGGTGTTCTCCACTTCTTAGATCAGCGGGCAAAGCTGCAGGCTCTCCACATGCTCCGCCATTTCCCGGAAACAAATTCCCGGAAACAAATTCACTGTTAAGTCCCTGGGGTCTCCTAGTCCTCAACTTGAAAATCCAATAAGTCTCTTGTTTGGCAAGTAGGAGATCTCTGTCTCCATTTTGGTCACTCACAGTCACATGATCTTTCACAGTCCATTCCTATGTATTGTAAATTACATTTGGTGCAAGTTAATAGGTAGCTTAACAGTTATAACACATTTATGTCTGAATGTTTCTCTTGTTGTCGTACTTGAAAAGCCTTCACCAATGCTTGCAAATTCACATGCTTTGCATGTTGAATTATTTAATCTATTTACACCCTTAACTGTTAGCCATGAGTTAGAAACATTGTCTCTTTCTTTTATATATATAATATAGTGGGGGTTAATCTGTTGCCTAAAGTCATACCTCTTTTATATGCACAGTGACAACCCCTTTTTGTAAGTTACATGAGACCATCAGCAGCTGTTAATAGTGGTAAATGTGTCCTCACTATATCACACACCTGATGATATTGGTCACTATAGGTAGTTATAAATGTTGCCTTATTTACTTGTTTTTTAGCCTTATTTCTAGTTCGCTTTCCCGTTTCCCCAAATTTTTTTCTAATAGATCATCTCTATTTAGGGATTCAACAGATTTTTTGACCCCTTCAACCATTGATTTTGAATATCCACGTGCTACCAATCTATCTGTTAATTGATTAGCCTGTAGGTCAAATCTAGCCTGGGTGGAACAATTCCTCCGGGTTCTAATGAATTGACCTTTAGTGATCGCCCTAAAAACCCAATGAAGGTGGTTACTCCTGGTGTGTAGTAATGAATTACCTGCAGTGGGTTTCCTATATATTTGTGTAGTAATGTGTCCTCCTTCATCATCAAGAACCCCTGTCGCGGTGACATCCAGAAAGTTAACTGTGTGTCTATTGTATTCATGAGTGAATTATATTCCAATCTCATTATTATTAATCCATCTGATGAAATGATCTATTGTAGGATCATCTCCTCGCCATATGAAAATTAAATGTGTTCATTTTTGCAGTAGGGACCACAAAAGATAATAGATTTTAAGATTACTTAGGCAAGATTACTTAGACAAGACAGAAGTATTGTTGTTGCAGCCTAGGTATAGCTGCCTAACCTGCAATTACAGGTGGATATTGAAGCCGCTGCTTCAAGTCTCAACGGTCTGGATCCAGACTGGTAGCTCAGTAGCTCATAAACTCAGTATTCTAGGGCATGAACTAGCCGAAGCTGATGACTTCCGATAGGAATGATGTATATTCCATAAGTTAATTGGCAGATTAGGTGGATCAAAGCAGCAATGAAAGATATTGCAACAGATCATTGCCTCTGCCCAGACATGCCCTCATGTTTGTAATATTAGGATGCAAATGCAATGTTTTACAATTTTTTTGATAATAAACTTTCCAATTGCAATCTTTAAATCAAGATAAATAGAACATAAAACTCTTTGAGATGTAGTAATTAACCATTAGATATATTAAGATGTTTAGTAAAAAAAAAATAATACTATAAAATGGTGCTGCAATTCTAAAAGATTGTTATACAATTATCAATTATAATACCATTTTGGAGAGTAGAAAAGGGTGGAGCTAAGTAAAAGTAAAGATAAAATGCATGATGTGATTCTTATTGTATATGTTTTTTT